>APFE031717167.1:0-10340 GCA_000404065.3 Pinus taeda | reverse complement strand
GCAAGATGCAACAGCCACATATTCTGCTTCAGTTGTAGATAAAGAAATTGAAATTTGTTTCTTGTTGAACCAAGACACTAACCTGGAACCCATATAGAATGCACCACCACTAGTGCTTTTTCTATCATCAACACTTCCTACCCAATTTGCATCTATATATCCATGAAGAGTAAGATCTGTATCTCTAGGATACCATAAACCAAAGTCCTGAGTTCCTTGAAGATATTTGAAAATTCTTTTGACTACCTGAAGGTGTGATTCCTTTGGATTTGCTTGGAATCTTCCAACTATTCCTACTGCATGCATGATGTCAGGTCAGGTACCTGTTAGATAAAGCAAGATGCCAATCATGGATGTGTAAGTTGGTTGATGTACTACTACTGATTCATCATTTGAGCTGAGACTACATCCTATTAGCATTGGGGTACATACAGGTTTATAATCTTCCATTACATACCTTTTCAAGATCTGTTTGAGATATTTGGTTTGTGACAGAAAATACCATCTTTAGTTGTTGAACTTGTAGACTAAGAAAATAGGTGAGTTTACCAACCAAGGACATTTCAAATTCCTGTTGCATTACTGAAGAAAAATTCTGACTCATGGATTTTTCATTGCTACCAAAAATGATATCATCAACATAAACAACAAGAATTAGCAATTTATCAGTTTCAATCTTTGTATATAGATTTTTATCTACAGAACCTTTTGTAAAACCTTGTTGGTGTAGATATTTGTCAAGGCAATAATACCAGGCCCTTGGAGCTTGTTTCAGACCATAGAGAGCCTTTTTGAGTCTACATACAAGTTTTGCATCATTTCCAAGAATGAATCCTTCTCGTTGTTCAATATATCTTCTAAATCTCCATTAAGGAAGGCTGATTTTACATCCATTTGGTATACTTTGAATTCTGGATTTAAGACCTCTGTGGTTTGTTATTTCTGAATTAGTCACCGGAGAATCCACAGTAAGAACGATTTTCTGCCAACGTTTCAAATCCCAACCGGGATCCATCATCAGGACAACTTGAATGCTTTGATAGAAGAAGAGCAGACTGTTAGGGTTTAAATAGAGATGATGAGGGAAAGGTCGACTCTTAATTTTTGAGAAGTCGGCTCCCTCATGATTAATTAATTTTAATTTTAATTTTAATTTTTTTATTAATTATTAAATAAGCGTAATTTAATTATATTATTTATTATTGAACATTAATTAAATTAATTAAATTGATTATAATTATTTTTATTTATTTATTAATATAGAAATTATTATATAATACTACAACTGATTATTATTGAAATTATCAAATTTAATGTCATAAAGTTTTTCAAATTAATTGAAATATTTTATTTATATTTGATTTATTTTAATATAATAATTAATAATAATAATTTTATTAATATAAAAATAATATTTAGTATAATTATAATATAAAAATTAATTAATATAGTTGATTAATATATTAATGATTATTATTGTTAATTAATATAATTTATTTATAATTATTATTATTATTAATAATATATTTATTATATAATATTTTTTAACTTAAGATATTATCTAAATAATAATTATTAATAAGTACTATTAATTATATATTATTGAAATTAATTAAATTGATTATAATTATTTTTATTTATTCATATTAATATAGAAATAAATTATTAATACTTCAACTATTATTATTGTAATATCAAATAATGTATATAGTTTTTTCAATTTAAAGGAATGATTTTATTATTAATTATTTTATTATTTTTATTAATATTAACAATCAAATAGAAATAATTTTTATTTTTTAATTAATATAAAAATAATTATTGATAATGATTAATTATAAAAAAATTAATTAATTATAGCGATTATATTATATTAATTGTTTATTATTGTTAATTATATTAATTATTATTAGTTATTATTAGTTATTATGATTGATTAATTATAAGGATTATTAATTATTATTATTATTATTGTATTGATAATGGGTTAACTTTTCTTTAATCAGGGGAAACCAGCTTCCACTGATCTCCATACCACTGTCTCTGTTTAGATTCTGAGGGTGCTTGATGATTTCAAGAGCTTCTCTGATCTTTCGTTTATGGTATTGCTCTTCTTTAGCAATAATGGAGGCGCTTTCCAAGAAGACATGGTGCTTGGTTTTCGATGAGTGTTCTGCAAGGGCGGAAGAATGAGACCTTTCATTTTTAATATCAGCTCCATGTTCCTTAAGTCTCGTCTGCAGGGAGCGACCCGTTTCACCAATGTAGCTTTTCCCACATGAGCAATCGATTTTATAGACCCCTTTAAGCTGCTGTTTATCAATATTATCCTTAACTGATCTGATACTTTGCCTAATTGTTCCAGGGGCTGAGAATTGCGTGCTTATGTTCTTCCTTCTTAGGACTCTTGCAATCTTATCTGTAACTCCATGAATGTAAGGAAGAAAAACCCTACCACCTTCAGGTTGATCTCGGGCTTTAGGTTCATGTGATAACATCCTCTTCTCAGCTTTCTGAATTGCTCTCTTAATCTCATTTTCCTTGTAGCCTAAACCTTTAAAGGTTGAGACTAAATTCTTCTTTTCTTCATACAAATGATCAGCGTCAGAAATTCGAAGGGCCCTGATAGCAAGAGTGTTTAGCACACCAAGTTTCTGGGCTGGATGATGGTGGGAGTTAGCGTGGAGGTAGTTCTCTGTATGGGTAGACTTTCTGAAGACTTTGTGCCCTATGGATCCATCATCTTTTCTCATAATGAGAATGTCTAAAAAAGGAATGCTCATGTTTTCTTCAAGCTCCATAGTGAATTTTATTTCTAAGGAGATGGAATTTAGGTGAATAAAGAACTTGTCAAGTTCTGCTTTACCATGAGTCCATTTTATATTAGTATCATCGACAAATCGCTTCCACCATGCTGGCTTCAGGGCGTAAGAATCCAAGGCCTTCTTTTCAAAATATTCCATGTATAGGTTGGCCACGATCGGTGAAAGGGGGGATCCCATTGCCACTCCAGATGTTTGCTCATAGTATGTTCCTTGGAAGGTGAAAACTGTTGATCACAAGCAGATTTCGGCCAATCTTGCAGTTCCTGGATTAGTAACCTCTTTTATAACCTGAATGGCTTCTTCAAGAGGGATCTTGGTAAATAGGGACACAACGTCAAAGCTGACAAGGAGGTCTTCACGCTCTAATTTCTCATTCTTAATGAGCTTCACAAAGTCATGGGAGTCCTTGATGAAAGAATCAGTGTTTCCCACAAGGGGTCTCAGGATTTTTGCAACGTATTTGGCGAGCTCATAGGTTGGGGAACCAATTGTCCTGACAATTGGTCTCAGAGGGACTCCTTCCTTATGGAT
The DNA here is from genome assembly GCA_000404065.3 of Pinus taeda. Classification (NCBI taxonomy): domain Eukaryota; kingdom Viridiplantae; phylum Streptophyta; class Pinopsida; order Pinales; family Pinaceae; genus Pinus; species Pinus taeda. Next base: position 6,984 of record APFE031717167.1, on the reverse strand, counting down.
CTTGGGTAGCCCATAAATCCTAGGGATGCATTCACTAGAGGGAATTAATCTCTTTTTTAATTTTTCATCAAGGTTGGATTCCAAGATTGCCTTTTTCACATCTTTCATAACCTTGGGGATCGGGTTCTTGTTCAGCTTCTTGTAACTACCACAATTGAGGTGTTCATTCATTTTGCATATATAATCTTCTTTATCTAGGATCACTGCTGCTCCTCCTTTATCTACCTTGAGAACCACAATTTCTTCATTGTTTCGCAGGGATTTGAAAGCCTTTTGTTCTGTCTTACTTAAATTACTTTTGGGAACCTTGGCCTTTCTTATAATAAGGGAGCACTCTTGTCTTAATGCTTCCTTATCTTCCAGGGGAAGGTTGTTAGTATTAATAATATATTTAAATTATAATCAATTTAATTAATTTAATTAATTTCAATAATATAATTAATATTACTTATTAATAATTAATAAAAAAAAAAATTAAATTAAAATTAAAAATTAATTAATCATGACGGAGCCGACTTCTCAAAAATTAAGAGTCGACCTTTCCCTCATCATCTCTATTTAAACCCTAACAGTCTGCTCTTCTTCTATCAAAGCATTCAAGTTGTCCTGATGATGGATCCCGGTTGGGATTCGAAACGTTGGCAGAAAATCGTTCTTACTGTGGATTCTCCGGTGACTAATTCAGAAATACTTTGAATTTCTGAAAGCTAGAAAGAGAAAGAAACATCCTTATGGCTTTAAGTCTGGCAATAGGTGCAAAGGTTTCTTCAAAATCTATACCTTCTTGTTGAGCACACCCTTTACAAACAAGTTTGGCCTTGTTTCTAATGATTTCCCCATTTTCATTCAGCTTGTTTTTGAATATCCATTTAGTTCCTATAATATTTTTATCTTGAGGTCTAGGAACTAATTCCCAAGTATCATTATTTTCAATTTTCTCAAGTTCTTTAGCCATGGCCTCAACCCAACATTCATCTTTGCATGCTTCATTTACATTTTGAGGTACAGTGGAGGATAGTAATGCTAGATGGCTTGAGGTCTCTATAATAGTTCTTCTTGTCTATACACCTGCCTCTTTTTCCCCTAAAATTTGAGTTTCTGGATGATTTTTCTGAATGTACCTGGACGAAGTCTTTTCTTCTACCATTATCTCTTCTTCTGGTGCTTCATTGGTTTCTTCTTCAATATCATTTTGATTTGATGTGGGAAAATAATCCCCATCTTCTTCATTGTCATAATCTTCTGTTGATTTTATCTGTTTTGGATTTCTGCATGCTTCATCGACTACAACATCAATTCTTTCAACAATTTGTCCAAGTCTTTTATTATAACTTTTATATCCTTTACTTCTAGAAGAATAACCAAGAAGAATACCTTCATCTGCTCTGGGTTCAAACTTATGAAGTTTTTCATCAGTCCTTTTGATAAAACATTTGCTTCCAAAAACTTTAAAGTATTTTACAGGAGGATTCTTTCCATACCAAAGTTCATGTGGATTTTGTGTGCTATTTACCCAAACATTGCTTTGTTGGGAATAGTTACGGCAGCGAAAGCAACTTCACCCCAGGTTGCAAGAGTTCCAGATTCATCTAGCATAGCTTGAGCCATTTGTTGAACTGTTTTGTTCATTCTTTCTACCACACCATTTTGCTGAGGAGTCCTTGTGGTGGAGAATTTCCTTTTTATTCCATGTTGTTCACAAAAGTCAAAGAATTCATTCGATGTAAATTCCCCCCTCATCAGATTTGAGGCATTTGATTTTTCGATCTAATTCATTTTCAACCAAAGATTTGAAGGCTTGGAACTTTTCAAATGCTTCATCTTTATGCTTTAGAAGCCCTATCCAACATATTCTTGAAAAATTATCAATGAACAAAATAAAGTGTTCTTCTCCACAAGGTGACTTTTTCCTTGATGGTCCACATAAATTAGTATGGACAAGTTCAAGAGGCTTACTAGCTGACCCTTCTTTTTCTATGAACTGGACTCTAGTTTGCTTACCTATTTGACATGTTTTTCATATTGTATGTTCTGGGATGTTGATATCTGGAAGATCACGAACAACCTTAAGTCTGCATGCTTTTCTTATTTGAGAAAATCTTAGATGTCCCAATCTTCTATGCCACGGCTAGTTTTCATCATTTTTGCTTAGATAGCACTGTTATTGTCCTCCCTTGAGTATGTATAAGTTGTTTGGAGTTCTTGTACCTTTGATCACAGTCTCTCCTATATCAAGCTCATGAACAACACATCTGTTTGATCAAAATACAACTTCATTTACTTGATCACACATTTGACTGACACTCAATAGGTTATGCTTTAAACCGTTTACGTACATAACATTTCTAGCTTTAACATTTTCTTTCAAGAAAACAAAACCTTTACCTTTTATGACAACACGAGTGTCATTTCCAAATGAGACATTCTTTTCCTTTTCTAAGGCATTATATGAGTGAAGTTTTCTTTGTCACCTATCATGTGTTTTGAGCATCCACTGTCGATGTACCACTGATTTTCTTTTCCTTCTGCATACAAGGCTATACCACATCTTTTTGTTTGAGATTCTTTCCTTCTCCATACCTTGGGATTTAATGGCATTTGCTCCTTTTGAGATGTTTGCCAAAATTTTCTACTGCATTTAGATTCTTCATGACCAAATTTGTTATAGATTGAGCATTCTATTTCATTTTCAAGAGGAGAAAAGTTATTATAGGAACTTATTACATTCCTTTGATTTTGTGCTTCTCTATTCATGATGGTTTTGTAAGCAATCATTGAGAAACTTTGTGCCCAAAATTGCGACATGAAAAACATTACCTATTAAAGAAGTTCCTGTGACTATATAATCTATTAACCTGGTGATTGAAGTTTCTATTGATATTCATCTTTGGAGCAAATTTAGTATGATTTGCCTGAGGTTGGTTGTTGCTTCTATTCATCCTTGGAGTAAACTGAGTATGATTTACCTAGTGATCTTCTTTATGCCTTTGCGATGATTTTCATACTATTCACTAGTATTTGTTGCATCAAGGTATCTTTTGGTGGAGCTTGACGGCTTCTGTGATTGAGATGCTTCTTCAGTATATCCAAGATGTCTCTTTATAAGAGGAGAACACTAACTTTGATAATTTCATTTAAATTTTCCGATCCTTTAGCAAATCTAAGATTGAGAGATTTCGTTTTCTCAAGATCCTTTCTTAGACCCACAATTTCACATTCTAGTTTTTTATTTTGTTTTTCATTTTCAACAAGTTGGTATGTCAAGGTATCTATAATTATATTCTTTTCTTCCAAACAGATTTTGAGTTTAGATATTTCTTCATGAAGTTCTTCCTCTTCTAAAGCATCCCAAAAATTATCATCGTCATAATCCATGAGAAGTCTATAATCATCACTATTAGATAAACCATCACTATCCTCTTCTAAACTATCCAAAAAATCATTGCCATCATAAACCATGAGAAGTCTATAATCTTGTCCAGTTTCATCTTCATCACTATTAGATAAACCTTCACTATCATCATGAGTATAGTAACTCCTTTTATTCACAACTTGTTTTTTATTCCATTTTGCATATTCCTTTCCTTTTTAATATTTATCTTTACAAGGACATTTGGCAGCATAATGATCAACTTTGCCACAAGAAAAGCATTTAAAAGGTAACTTACCTCTAAACCTTCCAGAACCCCATTGAAGTTTGTTGACAAAATTTACGTCATCTTCTTCTTTTGAAATATGTCCTGGTTCATTGTGTTCCTCCTTTCCTTTTGCTGAGGCTTTAAATGCAACTTCTCTCATATTCGATGGTCCTCCTTTTCTCATCTCGAAGGCAGTTAAGATTCCGTGAAGTTGTGTCATAGTGATATTCTGCAGATCTTGTTTTTCTTCTATGGAAAACACTTTGGATTCAAATTTAGTAGACAAGGATCTCAAAACTTTATCAACTAAGGTAACTTCCTTTATTTCTTCACCCAAATTCTTCATACAATTAACAACCTCATCTACATGTAAGAAGTAACTAGCTATACTTTCATCACTATGCATCTTAAGAGTTTCATACTGAATTCTGAGAGTTTGAAGCTTAGCACGTTTGACCTGTGAGTCTCCTTTGTAGATCAGAATAATTTTGTCCCATATTTCTTTGGCTAATTTGAGCTACATGACTTTGACAAAATTTTATTCTGACAGACTTCCCAATAAAGCATTGACAACTTTGGCATTGGTTTCATATTGCTTTTTACCTGCTGCATCTATAGGAATTATTGTTGGAAATGTATATCCTCCTTCCAAAATTTCCCAAACATCCGTTCCAAGTGATTGTAGATAGGTTGTGGTTCTTATTTTTCAATAAACAAAGTTTCTCCCATCGAAGATTGGCGGTCTGATGGATCCCATGCTTTCTTGATTATTCATGTTGATGGATCTCCCTTCAAGCAAACAAGCTTCTTCTGAAGGACATACCAATTGTTGGAAATGATACTAAGAGGGAGGTGAATCAATATTATCAGATCAATAATTTTATTTCCCAGACAGATTTATATACGCTACTTTAGTGAAGTGAACTAGCATGTATATGCGATTGTGCTTAAAGAAACTAGCATATATGTAGAGAACTTGTGATTTAGACAATTTGTCATCTGTTGAGCTTAAAAAAGTATATCAGAGATTTGCTAGACAGTGTAGTAAAAGAAGAATAAAGCATCACACATAAGGAACACACATGAACACCAAGATTTAAGTTGGAAACCCAATGTGGATAAAAACAACCTATTTTTCTCATCTCTATCTTCTTTTAATAATAAGAAAATATGTTTACAATCTTGTATTGGTGCAGACTCATACCAGTACGCAGGCTTCTACCTGCAGAAGGTTACAACCTTCTCTCGTTCTCCAGCTTCTACTAGAAGGGAGCTACAACCCCCTAGCTCTTGTACTAGCCAATATGTTTTACTAGTACGTAGGTGTCAGCCTACAAAAACTCCACTCTTCCATCAGGGACCATGTTTCATGAATTTTCGGATTGGATACTCCTGGATCACAACACCACAAACTGAAGGCCACATTTCATCACATTTTCATACTGGACCCATCAAAGCTTTTAAACTTAAACTGCATCAACCAATATTTAGTTAATCTGAACAATCAAATCACTGACACCAGAACATTTTAATGAACCCAAGACCCTACATCATCATTCAGAATGAGCTGTAACCTCAAAAATAATGCATTAGAATGTATACGCTACTTGGTTGTACCCAAGTTGCGTGTGTACACTACTTCCGTTAATTGAACCTGCGTATACCTTTAAAACAACTGCAAACATAAACTTTTGAATCAAGTTTATACCAACTATCAATATTCTAAATATCTATTGTCAGCTTTCAGAGCTTTACATAGGCAGGGACAAAGATCACTTCTTCTCACTTATACAATCAATCAATCAAATGCCAGCCTCCTTATGCATTCAGTTTTACATTCAAATCTAAGAAGACTTCCTTGACAGATAGCAGTAACATAACAAAATTTTATCAAATAGATCAATAAGATCTGAAAAGAAGCTTTCTTTAGTATACCATACATGAAGGAACCGAACCTACGTGTATACACTCTTTGGCTGAGATGAACCTGTGTACAAATCTGCAATATTGACTAAGAATTTTGCTACAATACCAGACTTCAGACATACCCATATCATGATAAGTAATGAATAGAATAGGTGGAAAACATCAGATCTAGTCTCGCCCAATATCAGATCATTCAAGAATAAGTCATTTCAAGTCTCATGATTCTTGATCTAATATTGAACTCACAGTGTACTTGAATATTTTAGATCTGGTCCCAAACATAACCCTGCAACATAAAATATACTTTAGATAGAAGTATTCCTTAGAATCTTATTGCTTGCACATGTTGGCCTAATGATATTTTCCTCCTTATATACTCTTAGGCCTTCATCAATACCTTGGACCAAAACCACTTAGGACCAATACCTTGGACCAAATACCTAGGGTCGATACCTTGGACCAAATACCTCAGACCAAATACCTTGGATCAATACCTTGGACCAAAAACTTGGTTTTCCAACATGTACGCACTTTTCTTCTTGTGAAAGTCTATGTATACGTTATACACTCCTTTTTTCTATTAACCCATGTGTATACGCCTCTTGGGCAAAGTAAACTAGCATATACCTCTCTCTTCATTCTTTGGAGTCTGATATGTAATCCTTGTTGTTGACCTGCTGCACTGTGAACTGTCATCTGAGTGAGTTTCCATCAAGGACAACATCTGTATCATAATACCAACACTATCTCTTCTCTCACTTGATCCCTTGATCCAACCTACAAACATGAAAATAAAAACACCTAAACCCTAAATATATACAAAATGGATCTAAAACCCCAAACCAATTTACAAAAGTAATTTACACTTAAAAATTACAAAATTATTTTATAAATTGTACGTGGGTTTCTAAATAAATTTTGAGAAAATAATTTTTTCAATATTTTTTCCTTGAAAGAATGGCTAAAACACTTCAGAAAAATTAATTCTCACCATACCCCAAGCGCATATTTAATCCACCATATAAAAACTAGAGATCCAAGCAAGGTAACCCTTTCCCACAGTCTGTGAACTTGGAGACCAAGGATTGAGTATTTGCAAATGCTATGTATTTTCTCAAAATAATAATATAAAGCACCACATAGGAAGCTCGTAGTCAATACATACCAAAAATAAATGAAAAATAAATCCTTGAGTTGCACCCCAAAGTCTTTTATTATAGTAGAAAAAATGGTTCCTGAGGGACAATAGTTTACAAAAATCTTCAAGAGCAATTCTAGCCAGAGATCAAGATGACTAGAGACTCAAATGACTCTCTAATTTATAAATAAATGCTCCAAATGGAAAAATAATGGTTGGCTTCTTTGATCCTTGTTAAAATAGTCTTGTTCGTTGATAAACACTTCAAGATCTTTTAATCTT
>APFE031717157.1:12314-25557 GCA_000404065.3 Pinus taeda | reverse complement strand
TTGAAGCTAATAAGGTATGGGCGTTTAAGGTACTTGAGAATTGGTGAGAATGATTTTTGCCTTGATCTACTAGCATACATGGACATCTATTCAATAGTAAATGCATAAAATTTAAGACTGTTTGAACCTTCTTTAATTCAAGATCCCGAAGAGCAAAGTCAATTACCTTCCATTGATGATCTGTTGCATGAATACCTCAATGAGATGTAGGAAGATATAGTTATTGACAGGAAGGTGAGGACTACGTGTAGAGGGGATGTCGAGTACCTAAGAATAGGAATCATAGGTTCAAAACCCAACAGTGAAAACTGGACAGAGATTTAGCAAGTGAGGCAGTTGTATCCTCACTTAAGTGATGCCTAAAAACCAACTTTTTGTGGTCCAAAAGCCTTTTTCAGTGGGAAGGCATGATCCAAATGGCTCCGAGAATGCTCTCTAAGTCTTCATAAACTCTTAAAAAAAACATGCCAAAGATCAAAATCTTTTAAAAAATATCAAAGATATCGGAAGAGAACACCCTTAGCAAGGCAGAGAAACACTAGCAAGAGGCCTAAAACCCCTGAGAATAGAGAAAGTGGAGCTATCGAAGGTGGAATAGTGAAATACATAGTAACCATCTGATCTAGACAATCAACGGTCCAGATCCAATTGGTGAATCACTATCAACGGTGGCTATCAGCACTTATTGACAGAACCAACATAAGAGTTGGAATGGCGATTAGTAGAGATCTCATGGGCGATGCGATAGTTATTTGCAGGGTCAAAAAGGACCATCGATCAAGCGCGCAGATCGACGGCCCACATTTCATTGCCAAATCCCAATTGGAAAATACAAAGGAGCAGGGGTTAAAGGTACATATGCATCTATGCAATCTAATGGACTAGACTCAATAGTATTATAGGCCATATTGTAGGGATCTGGAGATCCGATAAACACCATTTTTAATGTAATGTTGCAGTTTCATTTTTTAAACGAAATGCGAAGGGGAAAACACTGATGTGATAAGCCAAACCTGAAAGGGTGCCTTAAGGATATTCTATATAATTTTGGGTCCAGAGGAAGGCCATTTTAATGCATTCTTAATGGATTTTCATAGTTGTAATATGTTTCCAAAATGCAAAGGGATGGGCCCTCCCAATATGCGATAACGACTTGATGGTGGACCCAATAGAGGAATGAATTATAGTTAAGGAATTTTAAAGGTAGAGATATTGAATTTTTGCGGACTTTCTCTGTGAAAATACATTTTCACTGTGAAAATAGAGCTCACACATTTCAGGAGTTGTAGAGGCCTACGACACTCTTACATTTTAGAATGGGTGGCCACCTCCTCCCCATGCGTTAAAAAATGATGGTATAATGCTAGTAGAGGGATTCAAGGCGTTCAGAGGTCGGGGAGATCGAGAGACAAGAACTGAAACAAACAGGTAACATTGACTTTAAAGCCATAGACAAAGAGCAGAACAAAGGAGGCAGTATTGCAAGCAAGTGTCGAGACAGAGTTTGCACATAGACAGAGAGGACTGAGGGAATCTGTGTACTCATAAAGAAACTTAAGAGGATAAAATAAAGCTCTTTTTATTGTAATCTGTTGTGTGTGAGACTAAAATTGAGCTTATTTTTGTAAAAGAAAATTTGCTTGAAGACATAATAGAGAGGGCACCACTGAAGGCTAGACCAGGAGATATAGCCCAGGAGTATTGGGTGAACTCCTTATTAAATTTTGTTGTGTCATGGTTGCCTATTATCTTTTCTATTTACTACTTCATTGTCTGTGCATTTCGCAATCTTATTAATCCATTGTGTAAAATGACATAGACTAATCCATGCACATAAGTCTGTAATACCTTATTTTTAACTTAGATCTCATTATAAAATCATTGGGAAGCATGTCAAGACCATACTAAAGTGGAAAGGTTTGTTTTGTAGGTATTTCCTTTGTAATGGTTTATAAGGAAATAGCTTTGATGGAAGGCTTTTACGTGTTAATTATATATAATCAATGTTAAGAAAGGGAAAGGTTATATATACGTGGTTAAGGGTTAAAAAAGGTTTAAATGAAGGTTATGAGGGTTTTAAAGTCTTGATAGGAGGTGATAAAGGCTTTAATAAAGTCATAACTGAAGGCTTTAGGCTTGATGAATATGGCCTTAACCATTGATGGGTGAATATTTGACTCCTTTGAGAGTTAAATATCCGAGACTAACATGCTTATGCATTTATATGCATATTTTGGGTGTAAGTGGGGTAACCCCTACCATCAAATTATTTTTGGGAGGTTGTATTTGTATGATAGGAAAGAAATATTCTTTTGGCATGAAAACAAATACCATATCACGAAAGATGAGGTGGATTATATTGTTAGATCCCATCATGTGAAGATCGAAGGAAATATTATTAGTGTACATGAAATGAATAGGATTTTTAACTCCAACAAAAATTGCATTTCATGGTTCTAAGAGTAAAGGATGTAGAGGGATCTGAGGCTTTCCAGGGTTGTGATCTCACTCACAATAAATAATTGTATGAAATTGTTTCCAAATATGGTGGTTTTTATGAGAAATCAAGTGGGTTGCCTCCAAAAAGATATATCCAACATGAAATTCAATTGTTGAAATGGAGAAGATCAAGAAACAAGAGAATAAAATTTTGAACTAAGGGGTGATAAGACCTAGTTCTTTTCCTTGCAGTACACTGATAGTATTGGCACCCAAATGGTTGACACATGCAGGATGTCTATGGAATATTGGGATCCCAACAATATTATGGTGAAGAACCACTACCCGCTCCCTCTCATTGATGATTTATGAGAAAAATTGAAAACAATGTTGTTTGTTTCACCAAATTGAATTTGTGTGGTGACTACCACCAAGTTAGAATTCTAGAACATTATGTGTGGAAGACTACATTGAAGACGAAGTATGGGTTTTTTAAATGGTTGGTGATTCCATTTGGGTTGTCCAATGCTCTGACCAGATTCATTAGGGTGGTGAATGATATCTTTAGACATTTTCTTATATATTTTGTGAATGTGTATCTTGATGATATAATTGTCTTTAGTAGAAATTGGATTTATCATGTGAATCATGTTAAGAAGGTACTTGATATTTTGCAAAATGAGAAACTACATGTAAAAATGTCTAAATGAGAATTTGGAAAGACTTCTTTGGTTTAATTATGTCATACTTTTGGAGGAGGAAAGTTGAAACTCTACCCTTGAAAGGTTGATGTGATTGTTAACTGACCTAAGCCTACCAATGTTACAGAAGTACTCAGTTGTTTGGGTGCAGTGAAATATTGGAGAAGGTTATTTTCCAACGTATACATCATAACATCTCCCTTGCATGATTTAACCAATGTGAAACAAACTTTTCAATGGGGAGGAAAGCAACATAAGGTTCTCAGCACCCTAAAGGAGAAGATTAGTACCACACTAGTCTTAGCCTTACCCATCCTCCAATAGCCATTCGAAATTGAGGCATATGCCAATGGTTATTAAATGGGTGGAATTTTGATGTAGAAAAGGAAACTAGTATGTCACCATTTCAAAAATTTATCCCAATATGTGGAGAATTATCTCACTTATTACAAGGAGTTGTATGCTTTTGGGAAAAGCGTCAAGAAATGGAAATATTTCTTGAATGGTAATTACACAATTATTCATATAAACCAACAAACATTACAATATCCCTAATATAAAACCAAGTTGCAACAAGAATGCCATTTCAGGTGGATGGGTTTTCTTCATTATTTCCACTTGGTAATAAAATACAAAAAAGGCACAAGAAAGAAATTAATCCTCCTATATTTGTATCTATTATTTTGCAGAATATTTCTTTGTCTCATTAATCTTATGCTGAACAATATGTTGTTGTTTAAGATTTCATGAAGACATATGAGAAGTTAGCCCATGGATCATAGTTCAACAATTACGATTTCCAATGAAATCTCTTATGTCATCTTTCAAACTTTGTATTCCCACCAATGAAATATTCCATGTAATAAGAGAAGCATACACTTATCTTTTGTTAGGACATTCAGTGATTTAGGTGGCTCTAGAAAGGCCTAATTTTCAAATTTTCTCAATCTCAATAACATTGACAATAGCTTATGTTGGCATTATGAATTAAATAGTGTTGTTGATGGAAATGTACATAATGAGTTTTCCTTGATGACAGAATACCTGATGAATGACAACCTACTTGATAATTTGTCTCTTGATGAAAACCTACTTGTTGAAGATGTAAACAGGATGTCACATAATGTTTTATAGATTTGACAGAGTGTTTTGGAAAAGGCATAGCAGTTCAGAGGCATATGTATGATAAAGTTCAAATTTCAAGAAGTATACACGGGTTCTATTAAGTAACTCTACACACACATGTGAGTATGAAGAAGTAAAGGTGCGTACAATTTGTTCACCATGGTACTCTAAATACCAATGGTCCTTACCATGGTGTTTCCCTATGGTATTGAGCCCAGTGGAAAATGTTATGATCCCGTATGAGAAAACCATTGGCTAGAGTATGGTTTTGACCTATGGTATTGAAAAAGGCTAAGATATATAGGGTGATTAATATCAAAGTGGTCATATGTGTGAAAAAGTGTGCAAGTGATGGAAATCTTATGAATAGTTAGATCTAAAGCAAATATACATATTATGTGCTATTGATGTTTTTCTTGATCTAAAATAAGTATGGACCTAGGGGTTTGATTATGGATTAAAACTAGTAGATCTGAGATGACAATCATGACTATGGGATCATTTTATTTGTGTTGACGGAATCTTAATGCATGATTTGTTTGTGTATATCTAGATTTGGGTATGTATGAAGCTTTTTGGTGCAACAAAGATTTGACTCTGAATCTATAGATTTGTACGCTAGTTTTATAAGTTGCAAGGCACGTACACACACATATGTGTTTCTGGTAAGTCATATACACACACGGATGTATTTCTAGTAAGCCACTTAGACACGGTTTTGGTTCTTGAAAAGCGTGTACACACGTGAATATGCCTTGAGAAAAGTGTGTACGGAAACTAGGGTTCTGATGAAAAATAATGTATGAGAAGTTAATAAAATTTTTATGTGTTTCTAGAGTCTCTCAACAAAGTATTCTTAATGAATTGTGCTTAAACTTTGTTGGTTTGATTGTGAATTAATTAATTGAAGAATGTTGAAGTTACTCATTGATAGAGATTGAATATTAGAGAAAGTTGTGTAACCAGTTCATAATATCGTAGTAGATCTGAGTATGATTCATTTTTTGTTTATGAATGGTAGTTGTATAGTTTTTAGTTTTAAGAGGTTTAAGATCTGGACGTGGGTATGATTCATGAAAGGCACATACACACACAAGTTTTCTACTATAAAGTAGTGTATACTTTTTGTAAAATTGTTGATCAGGTTTTAGAGTAGCATGATCTGGTTTATGTGATGTGCAATATGATGTCTAATATTTTGGTTGCATTGATCTAACTAATTGTTTGATCTTTGACTGAGTTTTAGTTGATTGGGTTTCAGTGGCTGATTGATTCAATTGTGTCAGACTTTGATGATTGAGTTATAGTAATTAATTGTAATTTGATGATTGATAGTGAGATTAAATGATGGTAGTGGGTTAAGTTTGAAAATTTGAGGAAATGTGGGTTGCAAGTTGTGATGTTTTTGTAGTAGGTGGATCTAGTATGAAAATTTATGAAACATGGTCCCCGAAATTGAGGGAGTTGTATATTCCTTCTAGTGGTAGCAAGTAAATTAAATCAGGGGGTTGGATCTCTCTTCTAATAGTAGGTAGAGAATGAGTGAATTTTGTAGCCATCTGTAGGTTTGTGCCTACATACTGGTACAAGTTTATGCGAGGATAATAGCCAGGGGTTTGGAGCTCCCTTCTAGTAGGAGCTAGAGAATGAGTGAAAGTTGTAGTCTTCTATAGGTGGGTTCCTACATACTGATATGAGTCTACACCAGTACAAGATTGTGAAAATCTTTTCTTTATATTCAAAGATGACATAGATGAAAAAAATAAGTGGTTTTTTCCTACATTGTGTTTCCACCTTAAGTCCTAGTCTTCATGTGCGTTTCTTATCTGTGATGGTTTTTATTGGTGTTTGTTGCACATGATTAATGTATATCTAATTTCTAATAAAGTATTAATGCATTGAATAGAGATAGACAAATGACGAATTAACTAAAACATAAGTTTACTATGTACACTAGTTGTCTTAAGAATAGCCACGTACACACACAAGCTCCTTTATGTAAAGTTACATACAAAAATCAGAATATGAATTGAAAATTTTATAATTTGAAAATATTGATTTAGCCCCCCCTTGCTCTAAGTATTTTTCCCAACAATTAGTATTAGAGAAGGTCCTTTGGTAGAATCTTGATTGTTTGAAGGAGATTTGTCGAGATGGGTAGTCACGAAGGAGTATTTTCTATCAGACCTCATATATTTAATGGAACTAACTTTGTCTTCTCGAAAGTTAGGATGAGAGCATGCCTACAAGAACTAGGAGTTAATGTATCATAAATAGTTGAAAGTGGATATCAATTTCCATCCTCCATTCCTTCACACATTGCAAGAAAGAATTAGTATGAAAGCAATGCAAAGGTTGTAAATGTGATCTTGGGAAGTCTAGCTAAGACCGAATTTGTGAGCGTAATGTAGATGAACACATCGAAGGAAATGTGGGATAAGATTATCGAAAGTTATGAAGGTGACACCAAGGTAAAAAGTGCTAAAATTAAAATATTTGGAATTCACTATGAGACATTGAAAATGCATGATGATGAAAACATCATAGTATTTTTCCTAGAGTAGATGAAGTTGTAAATTACATGAGAAATTTGTTGAAGGAATAAGATATGCCTCTATTATTAAAAACGTTTTGAGATCTCTAAGTCTAATGTTCGAATCCAAAGTATCTACTATTGTAGAAATGTAGGATCTGAAAAGTCATACAATTGATTAGCTCTATGTAATATTGACAACATTTGAGATGAAGAAAGGTGGTCCCTCGAATATGAGAGAAGCAGTGTTCAACTCTACTAAAAAAGGAAAAGAAAATGAAGAATCAAGTTATGTATCACAAGAATAAGAAGAAGCAAAATTTGTAAAGAAACTCCAAGTAGGTATAGGAAAATTTAGAGATAATATTTCTTTCAAATGTTTTGTGTATGGTAGAGTTGTTCATTATGTTGCTAAGAATCATTATATAGAAAACCATGAGAAAGGAAAAGAAGATCCCAAAATAAATAGGAAGAGGTTTGAAAACAAGAGAAGTTTTGTTACATGTGAAGACAACGATGGTCTTTCTAATGGTGAAGAAGGTGAGTCTCATAAAGGTAGTCATTACTTATGGGATTTGAAGATGAATTTGATGATAATTTCATTGACGACCTAGAAGAAAAGGATACCATTATTAAAAAAATTGACAAGAACGGATCAGATGTAGTAACAATTACAAATTTAAATAAATATTCAAATCAAAGAGTAAATCGTTTTCTAGTGATCAAGAATAAATATTTTGAAGCATCATCAGGTATGGATTCTTCTTCATGTGATCCATTTTCTTGTCTATGCAACATTGATAGTCATGATGATAGTGAAACTATTGACATTGAACTTATGGGTAAAAGTGAAAGTAAGTCTCTTGAAGAAGAAAACCAAGGACATTTAGAATCAATGGGCAATGCAGATGTGCCTATGCTAAGAAAAAGTAGTTATCAATAATATAAATGAAATAGGAAGTAGAAACTGATCAAACTCAATGTCTCGCATTTATCGTGAAATGGTTATAACATGTTTCCTCCATCAGAAAATGAAGTGCAAAAGAATAGTAAAGCTTTGAGTAACATCTTTTGTAGAATATATGATTCAATATTGAATAATGTTATGCAATATAATACTCCAAATAAAGTATGGGACAAGTTACAATAAAAACATGAAGAGGTCCCAAAGGAAGATCCCACAGGTAATCTTATATCTAACAATGTGTCAAAATGACAAATGGAGTTGCTGATTCAAAAGAAGATAGGTTGAAAGAAATTGTTTATCACAGAAAAAAAAAAAACTTGATCTTACCTTGATAAAGAATGATAACTTATAGTTTTATGATAACTATTAGTGTCAGTCTTTGCAGCCTTCCTCCAATGATCAAACATGCTCTTACAAGTGATTTTAAGGTGTCAAAATCAAAATTTGTCATTTCAGTGAGTCTTCAAGCAAAATTTGGTCACTAGGCATTAGGTCTAGGGTTTGCTTTCAATATTTTCAAAATTTTCCAAATGTCGGTCCATGTCACCATTCAGCTGAGTGTACCATTATTCAGAAGGTTGTTATCATCATGTCAAGTTCCAGTGGGTCATTTTACAGCTTGTTCATGCTTCAGTTGTGCCTAGGTAAGGTCCATTTCCCTCTCCTAGGGTTTTGGAGGTAATTTCTCTTGGATGGTCAAATCATTGAAAAAACTCGTATCTTAATGTTCACACACCTTCCCCTATCCTTAATGTACCTTATTAAACACTTCCCATCACTGAGATCCCCCAAATTCCTCATTTTTGCACAAACCCTAGTTTCTTGCTACAACTTAGCAATTTTCTAGGTTGGGCCTATGTTTTGCCCTTTTGGACCTCTTCCCCTCACTCAATCTCTAAGATTCCACTTTCCCCTGATTCCTAACATCCCTTCCTACTTCCAAAAATTTCCCCAAGAATTTAGAAGCCCCTTATCCCCTTCATTTCGCTTCATTTTGACAAAATCCCTTGTTTCAAACATCGGGATAAGTTTCACTCAAAAGATGTTTCAGAGAAATAAAAGATGAATTTTGGAAAACTAAGAGAGGTTTTTGTCCACAACATGCCCAAAGAAGAAAAAACTCCCTCACTTTTTACACAGCTGTCATGGTTTTAGAGAAATGTCAAAAATACAATCGCCTTAGGAGAATTGATGCACCTCTGAAGTGACCTTGGGAAAATAAAGTTTTCTCCTAGATTGGTTGGCCAAATAACTTTTGTGATGAGTCAAAGGTTAACTAGACCCAAAGAGATTTCCAACGAGCTATCATGAGCTCAATTTGGAGTTGAGGAAGGCATTCAAAAGTTGACTGCAACAGCACTCTGCCTTGAGGCAGCCTCATTTGGCACATTTTTACCAGTCTTGGGAGATTTAATTTCTGACAAGGAAAATGAACTCCAAATTAAAAAATTACAGTTGGTTTGGAAATTCGACTCAAAGATATTTCCAACGAGCTATCTTGCGCCCGATTTGGAAGCCAAGAAGGCCTCCAAAAGCCTCCTGCAAAATGACCTATGTGGCGTGCGGCGTGTTGGGCAGGCGCGCGGCGCATCAGGGGCGCGCGACGCATCAAGCTCAAAAACACAGTGTAAAAATACATTGGGGCGGCACATCAGAGGCGTGCGGCATGTTCGGCAGTCGCGCGATGCATACAACCAACAAGCCCAAAAACATCAAAAGCTTGCTCCAAATCGCTATTGAATTGCTTGGATTGGCCAGGTAGGGTTGACATCCCACTGTTCATCCATTTGTGTGTTATGTGATGGTGGTTGATGGTTCCAAATGTTTGAAACAAAACATCCAAACCATACCTCTAAAAATCCTCAAGTCAACTGCTGTTAAGGGTTGCACATTCATGATTTGGTTACCAAGGCTCCACCTCCATCACATTATTCCCTTTTTCCATCATTCCCGTCTCCCTTATACCATTTCCCCTTGAATGTTATTGTTCCCTATCCCCTAAACTTACTAAATCCCTATCCCCAATTCCCTTCCACCCATTGCTAAATGTACAAACCCCAAACCCTAACTTATATAAACCTCCCAAACCCTCCTACATTTCCGTAAACAAAATATATCCTAATATCCCCTAATCCCTTCATATTTTCCCCTTCCTAACAGTCCCTTGTTGCATTTTTCCCCTCGGTGGCAAATTTCAATCATATCACAACAGCAGTCCAACATAGTTTTGTGACCAGAATTCACTTCTCCAAGATAGTTTTCATAGCATCAATCATGTCATCTAATCATTCATCTGGCTATGAGGTGGAAACCCAAAACGACTCACCCACAGAAGAAAATTTACCCCGGAGGCCTCATAGAAGTGGAAAAACATCCGGGAAGACCGGGAATTGGCCCGAAGGAGACCCAGTGATTTGACACCTATTGATCTAGAATCAATGCTCATCTGGGTGAACACTCATTTGGAGAAATTGTTGGCGAAGGCAAATGGAGACAAGGACATGCTTCGTCACATGAAGACTCACTATTGGGCTCGCATGCATGTTTGCAAAGCGAGAATGAAGATCCTCAAGAGGCGTTTGAGCAAAGCACAAAAGCAACGAAAAAGGCTTGATCCGCTTCGAGTTTTGGCTGAGGCTTCATTAGTTGAGAATGATACATGATGGAGAGTCTTCACTCCAATTTTGGGCAAATTTGGAGAACATTTTGTCGTTTCAAAATTTTTGGCTTGCGAAAAAGGTTTTTGGGCTCTATGCGTCGCACTCAGCGCGCGACCCATACGGTGGGGAGGTCCAAATCACAAGTAGCTTACATTTTTGGATTTTGCATGATGAAATACACATGCTCAGTAATTTCCAAGGAATTTCATCAAGTTTTGGGTGATCAAAAGCTCAAAAAACATCATGAAAATCACCTTTCTGCCACTTTTTGCATCAGCAGGAAGTACTTTTGGGAGAATCCACTTTTGGAGGGTCAAATGGAAACCAAATTGGAAAATTCCACTCGGGTTGGAAAGTAGACATCCAGGGATTTCCAACAAGCCAACCTAAGCTCAATGTGGATGCCGGGAAGTTCCCCAAAAGCAGGTGGAAAGGCGCGCGGCACACAGGGCTCAGGCGCGCATCGCACAGGGTTTTTATGGCACAGTTTTCCTCCTCAACTCAGCGAATCAAGCTAGTTTGACCAGTTTTGACTTGTGATGGGATTTTTCACCCCCCTTGATGTAATTAATGGAAATTTATGTTGTTATGACACTTATTTACCTATTCTAGATGATTCATTCATAAAATAGCAAAATTGTAATGAATGAATTGGTTTCCTAGCTTATAGAGGCAAGTTGTTTTGACTGCCTAGATTGTAGTGCTTAGTTTAGAATTGGTTGAAACAGCTCCTAGGATGATGAGATTGACCCCTAGAGGCAAGGAAATGTGTTATCTTGCCTATATTATGTATTTTCTTAGTCATTTTTAGGGTTGGAGAGGTTGGACTCTTGGGAATAGCTTGAGACTATATTGTACATATCTTATCTGCATTTTGGCAAAGGAAAGACCAGGGTTTTGCAACACTATTTGGGATCCATGTGGCTTTATGTGTTGATGGTTTGTTTCTCTCAGTACTTGTAAATTGTGTATGTGTATCATTTTCTTGATTTAATCTTTTGTAATTAAACAAATGAAGTTTTAAGGTAGAATCCATGAACTTGCTATGCTTTGCCTTTAAATTTGTTTAATTTTCTATGTTTTCTTCAGTTTAAGGAGAATCCTTGAGACTTCCTTGCTCTCCTTATCTCCTCACCAGTTTGATCTATCCATATCACTTGCTTTAAGGCATCAAAAAAATCACCTATCTTGCCCCAAGTAGACCTTTGCAAAAGCTGTGCCTCATCCCCGCATCCAAAATTACCTTTCCCTTGAATTCAAAAAAATCTTTAAAAATCAATTCTAAACTCTTTGTACTTCATACCTAGCCTAAAATCAGTCATCAATTCGGTCATCTCGAGCCTCTTATATTATCTTTTGCCGAGTTTGACCCGGAGAGAGCCCTCTCCTGTCCTCGTAGGGCTAGCTACGAGGCTGAGCGTGGTTTGATGTGGCCTTGAGTCTTACCTTATTTCAGCCTAAGGTAGATTTAAGCGCTAACAATAACAAGGATCAAGTTGGTACGGAAGCTAACCATTATTATGAAGGCCTTGAAGCTAAGATCATCTCTATAAGAGAGGATATTGAAAAATAAAATAATCGGAATGAAGATATACTTCAAGTTTTTGAAGAACAAGAGAATGGGTTAAAAGAAGAGATTCTCAAATTGAAGCAACAAGTGGAGGAAGGAAGAAATATTGCAGAAATCTTGAAGAAGTAGGAAAAGCAATATCAGGTTGAGGTAAATATCCTAAAAGAAAAGGATAAAGGTTTTCAATTTCAAGATAGTACTAATATTTTGGATAATACTGTTAGTAGTCAAAGGTCTCCTGCCATCAAATCTGGTCTTGGTTTTCATGAATCTATTAAAGGTGAATCTAGCTCACAAGCTGAGCCAAGGAATTCTAATGCAAAATCTGAAATGCTCAACAAGGAGATAAGAAGTTAACCTCATCAATAACCAAGGAAACAAAGTATTCAAGGGAAATCATTTACTCCCAATTATAGAAGTGTTAATAAATCTTCCCCTCTAATCAATAATGTTTAATGTTATAGATGTCATAATTTTCCACATGTTGCATCCAGTTGCAGAAGTAGAATGTTTCAAGCTAATAACCGTGTCACAGAAATATTATCAGCTTCCATGTACATTAAGGGATATTGTTTTTCTCGTAGTATGTTTGGCCACAAAGTCATTAATTGCAATGGAAGGAATATGAAACATATAATATGTTATACTTGTAAAAAATTTGGGCATGTGGCAAAAAAATGCAAGAACAAGTCTATGGATCGTTGCATACAATATGGTAAGAAACCAAATAAGAACTTTGTTGCGGGATTTTATCCCCTAAGGCTCTTGGGTGGAACCCTAGCAGACTGAAAGTTGTCTAAGTCAAGAAACATGCACACACACAGCCATTATGCTAGAAAAAGCTATTTCTAAGGTGAGAAGGACATACCCGAGGTCCTACGTTTGGGTAGTTACTCAAGGGTGCAAACCCTTCTTCATGTCCCTTCCGCTCCTTTGCCCTGCAAAAACAACAATTCCAAGGAATACAACAGTATATGGACAAAGATTTATGTAAAAATGATCTTTATGCTATATAAGAAAGGAGTTAGTTATAAACTTTTAGACATCCATTCATACATGAAACTCAAATATGAACATCATTAACATAAAGAAAGAAGCATATCGGGAACAAGACGTGTTTCTTTATTGGACAAATAGAATAGTATGAAAAAAGAGCAATATCACCTGAACTACTTCTGCAGGCTCAAAGCTCAGCCTCCTTCTGGATCCGTCCCGCCTCAAGCCTCTAGTAGGTCACCTTCCAATACT
>APFE031717152.1:0-17146 GCA_000404065.3 Pinus taeda | reverse complement strand
TTTCAACACTGCTCGTGACCATCTTTATTTTTTTGTAACAGGACACCAGCAATGGTATCTTCAGAAGTGAAAGAGAAAATCATGAAATCCTTGGAGTAATCGAGACTAACTAAGACAGGGGCTCTTGCAATAACGCATTTGATTTCCTGGAAAGCATTTTTTCCGTCTTTTTGCCAAACAAATTTTACATCTTTCTTCAGAAGACTCTGAATAGGCTTGGCTACTTCTGCGTAATTTGGAATAAACCTTCTAAGAAAATTTGTTTTTCCAAGGAAAGACTGAAGGGATTTAAGATTATGGGGAAGAGGAATGTTTTGGATTGCTTCAATTATTTCATGATCAATCTTGATTCCATCTTTAGAAATGATGTGCCTAAGTAATTTCCCTTTGTTTACTCCAAACACTTACTTAGCTGGATTCAAGGAAATCTCGTACTCTCTACATCTATCGAAAACCTGTCGAAGATGCCTTACATGACTAATACCATCCTTAGAAGAAACAGTAAGATCATCTTGGTAAATTTCGATAAATTTCCCAATTAAACCCTTGAAGGCATAATCCATAGCCCTTTGAAATGTTGCCCCAGTGTTGGTTAGTCCAAACGGCATTCTAATGTATTCAAGAGTACCCCATGGTGTGGTGAATGTGGTTTTGTGACGATATTCCTTCTTAACCCATACCTGATTATATCCAGAAAAACCATCTAGCAATGACATCATTCCAGAACTGGTTACTCTTTGCAACAGAGTGTCCATGTTTGGAAAAGGGTAATTATCTTTTTTAAATGCTAGATTAAGGTTTCAAAAGTCGACACAAAGCCTTGTCGTACCATTCTTTTTCTAACAAACACCAAGTTGAAACACCATGTTGAATGCCTTGTTTGAGTGATAATTCATGCTGCAAGCATCTTTGAAAGCTCTTTTTGAACCAAAGGGGCTAACTTAGGATTAATCTGTCTAAGCTTCTGGCGAAAGGGTTTAGCATTTTCATCTTTTAAGGGTATATTATGTTCTATATATATTGTTTGTGCCTTTTACTTCATGATCAGAAATGCTATGGCATCTTGATATTTGCAGGTTAGTTGGTTTTGTTTTTGTTTGGTGAAGCTAAGCTTTGGGACTTTTGACAGTCTTTAGATTCAGGAAAGTGCCGCTGTTTTGAGGTATCGTGGGTGCATTTATTTCCTCTTGATTTGGTGGGATCATGACGACCAAGGTGTGCTGTAGTGCATGCGGATTCGTTGGTGTGGGTTTTTTGCTGTGCTATGATTTGCAGATGGCTGTTTGTGAGTGGCATCTGAAAGTCTTCGGAGTCTGCAGAGTATGTGTAGAAGGTATCAGTTGCTTTTTGTCATTACAAGTTGCGTGTGCTCTAAGTTATCTGGAATAGATGGTGTAAATATAACTTTTATTTTGGTTTATGCTTAATTAGCTGATCAGATGGCTGGCAGGTAGAGCTGCTTTAGCAAGTTGATGCAGGCAGTGTTGTGGTCTGTTGGGATAGCTTCGAGGTGAGGGGCGTGAAAGTGTTCTATAGTATGGGATACTAATTGATAACGTTAATCTTTGATTTTTTCATGTTAACTTAGTTGGCTGCTTATGGAGCAGGACGCCGTTAATTTGCGTGATTTGATTGCTTGGAGACGTTGCCTTTTCTAGACCCTTGAAAAATTTTCATTTTTTGCTTCATTATTGGTTGCTTCAAATTCCAATCGATAGGCTAATTTGAAACTCTGACCAAGGGGACCCTTTAACACTGTTGTGGCTCCTTTACCATGCCTAGATGTTGCTCCATCAAAAAACTGTTCCTAACTTTATCATTGAGATCCTTAATGTTATCATCTGGAGGGATTATGAAATTTGACTTGATAGTATAATTCCTAATGTCAGATTGTTCTTTAATTTCTCGTTGAGGCTCTTAAGATTTTCAACATTTAATTTTCTTTTGGGTTCTCTGTTAAGTCTCGCGTAAATCACCTGTAGGAGAATTTGTCATGCGTTTGACCAATCATTTGGTTACTTCCTGCTAGTTGAGAGGCCCATTTTCTGGATAAAAGCATACCCCAAGCATCAGGCACATCAACAACAGCAATGTCCATAACAATCATGATGTCCGGGTAAACCGATAAATGAACTTGTAAATATTTGATCAAACCATGAACTTCAATATTCTTAGAATCCATGACACATATATTGTAGTAGGGACTAGAAACTCTTAAATAAAGCTGTTCAATGACCCTCTTTGTCATGACACAAGCTGATGCACCAGAATCCAACATGCATTTATTAATTTATTTCCTTTAATCTATAATGTGCTAATTAAATTCGGTGATCTTTGTTGTTCAAAAAGTAAAATATTTGGGAGATCAATTCAAGTTCTGTGGTCTTCTGTTGCGAGCTTTTTACTTAGGACCTTGAATATCTTTTTGGTGAGTTATCTCTTTGGGGAGGGATTTTTGCAGTCTTGAAGACGGGGACTCTGCTTTTCCGATTGTTTCACTGATTTTTCCAATCGGGCTGTCATCCTGGGTAAAGCAGTGTTAGACTTCGTGGGGGAATTTGGTTCCCCCTAAATTTATGCCTTCTCTGAATTCTACCTTTTTCTCTATCCCTTTGGGTGATTTTCTTGGATAGGCTTTTGGCTATATGCCTTAGCTTTGTGTCATGTTATTTTTAAGGTTATTTCTTCTCTGATTGCCGAGGGATTCAAGCGTCTCTTGTATTTTTTAATCTCCTTCCTATCTTGTTTTGTGGAAGGCAGTCGTTTCTCGCTGGTTTTGTTTGATCAGGCGGTTATACATTCCCTTATCGAAAATTCTTCAAGGATGGGACAAGTTGGCCTTATGAAAGCTTCTGATAGATTAAGTTGGAGATTCTTGGAAATTGTCCTGGAATTATTTGGTTTTGCTCAGAGATTGATTCTTGTTTTGGTAATTTTATTTCTCTTCTTATTTTTCTGTTTTGGTTAATTTGCGTTTGCAATCTTTCCATTTGTCTAAGGTATTCTGCAGGGAGATCCCTTGTCTGCTTTTTTATTTTTTCTTTCTTCTGGGGCCTTTGTGGCTTGCTCGCACAGGTTCTAACCGTTTTTCGTTTAGGTTCTTTTAGTTTTGTAGCAGCTTGTCTCTACCTGATTACAATTTGTGGATGCCCTTATGTTTTTTGGGGTACCTATGGTTTGGGAATCCGTCTACTCAGGAAGTTTAACTTGTTTCTAGTCTTCTGGGTTTGAGGTCCAAAGGCATCCTTATCTTTATCTTGAAGATATTTGTCGGAGTTTTATCCTCTTGATGTAATTCTTTGATTATATCATTGGACTTTTTGTTAAATTTTTCAGTGTTTTGATTCTCCTTTTTGATTATGCTAAACTTTCACGGAGTGTGTTCCTTCTTTCTTATGTGCATACTTTTCCTTCAAGTTCTTAATTGCCGGTTGTAAGTTCTCTAATGGTTTTCGAGGATTTTCTGTACCCTCTTCATTAGGCTGGCCCTGTGGGGTTTGTATAAAAAGATTCATTCTGACATCTTGACGATTAAAATCAACAGGCCTTGGTCCTTAGTCATCTATGAACTAAAAGCTAAATGTGGGTTAGGCTTGCGTTATCCTGAAAGCTCGGCAGTGTCTGTGTGCCATGTGTTGGGAGATGGTTGGGGTGGCCTTGATGTTTGGAAAATCGTATGGGGCATAATATATAATGTCATGCTCTCCGGTTTAGTCCTTAGACATTGGATATCCGCGAGGGCTCTGCCATTTGGGAATTAGTCTCTGAAAAGTGAGTTTGGTAATCGTACCTTGTGGGCCCTGCAGGGTGGAGCAGGAGCCAATTTCTTGGATGTCTTGTGGTAACACCTTGCAGTTGAATATGATGTGGAGTTTCCTCCAGATCGGTGGTAGAGTGGAAGAGCTCGAAAGGAAAGGGCTATTGGAAAGGAAAGACACGAGGTGGATGTTGGGAAGCTCGGACAGCATGGGCTCTATCTCCCGCAGCGCTCCAAGAGGTGTTGTGGCATAGATTGTCCAAGGAGCGTTAGAGTTCTCAGGGGGGGGGCATCCTCCGCTGGGGAATTCTATGAAGGGGACTTTCACATCCAAAGAGGCTTATTATCTAATGGATTCTCAGAACAGAGGAGACGGAAATGTCGAATGGAAAACAATCTGGGAGGCCAACTGGTGGCCGAAGGTGACAATCTTTATTTGGTTGGCAACTAAAAACAAAATCTTAACCTGGGATCGTATCCAGAGAAAAGGATTTAATGGCCCGTCACGCTGTTCCCTGTGCAACAGTGACACTGAGACTAGAGACCACCTGTTAGTCAAATGCCCGTACTCAGAGAAACTCTAGCTGCTTGCCAAAATACTGTTCAAAAAACCAGGAACCAACAGTAGGGAATTTAATGATTTAATTTTCAATTGGAATAAAGAATCCTTCGGTTGCCGGGTGATCCAGAGGGCCTGGAATCTTACCCCCCCCTTCATCCTCTGGATGATCTGGAAAGAGCGCAATAGGAGGATATTTCAAAATTCCGCCAAAAATCCGGAGGTTATCTGGGCTCGGGTGGCCGAGAGTATACAGGAGACCATCCTTGTTAGTAAATGGGCGGATGATGACTGGAAGGCAAATTCTGAGGAGCAAGAAATTCTGAATAAGATAAACCTCAAGCCTGAAATGGTTCACTTCAAAGGTCCGACCAACCAGGATATGCGATCTCAAAGCCCAGAAGAGTTTAGCTATCCCAGTGACCTTTTGTTAAGCTCAATTTTGATGGGGCCTCGAAAGGGAACCCGGGTGACGCTGGCTTCGGAGGGATATTCAGAGACAGCAATAGACGCGTCAGATGGATTTTTGCTGACTGGGGAGGCCAGATGACCAATAATGAGGCCGAGTTCTGGGCTCTTCATCAAGGCCTACAGATAGCCGTCAGGAATGGTTACTCTAAGTTGGAAATCACTGGGGACTCGCAACTTGTGGTGGACATACTGCGGAGGCTTAACAATGGGCAGGGATGGGAGAAGGTGGCCAAAAGCTGGCGTACCGCGGGAATAGTTAAAGAAATCGCTGAGCTCCTCAAACGTATCGACTACAAAATTATCAGTCATGTCCGCAGAAAAGGGAATCAGGCCACGGATTGGCTGGCCAACTGGGGTTGCAGCGGACGTGGCACCACAATCGATAGCCAATGGCGTGCCGTGGAAGGAAATGAGGAGTGGAAGGCGCTGGCGGACCTTATCAAGGCCGATCATGATAAAACCACAAATACCAATGCACGGATCAGTGAGCTGGCCTAGAAGGGGTCAGTGGAGTTCTCGGCTGAACAATATGGAGCTTTTGAGACCTGTTGTGATCATAATTACGGCATACAGGCTGATAGTCCAGACTTTTGATGGCAGTACAACGACGGCGGGTGGAGCGGTTAATCAGAAGTACACACACGGTAAGTTAATTAATGTCAGAACTAAGAAAGGCGATGGTTGCGGTGCGCCTGACAACACTGCTGAGAAGAGGAATACGGATATGATGGTTGAGAGTAGGGGCCTGACGGAGATCTTTCGGGCGTCTTTTGAAAACCGGTCCAATTTGTATCCCCGATGAAAGGCAATTGCCTTATAACCGTGGTAGGCAGATTGTTATGGCATTCTGCGAGGTCTCAATTTGGAAAAGAACGGAGGTATCCACTGAAAGACAGCAGAGCACTGTTACAACCTCGGGCAGACAAGAAATCATCGTGACAGGCCCGTGGATAGTATGGAGACCCGACGAAAATTGAAACAAGCTGAGACGCGCCAGAATGTGAGGGATGAAAATAGGAGCCAAGATGGCAAAGTTTTTATGCAGGAAGAACCGCCTTTCACCGTGTGGGAGATCGAGGATAACTCGGACGATGACAGGATCCCGGAGTCTGTGCGCGATGGTGGGCGCCATCCTAAGAATGTGGCCGAGGAAGGGCAGAATCAGAAGCAAATGGAGCAACGGAATTGTCGGGACTCGAAGACTCGCCGCTATGGCATGAGAAAACGCTGCTCTCCGCTGAAGGAGGTGGAAGAGGCCCCGGAGGATGACCTGGGTCATCATGGTGTGAGCAATCGCAGGAGCCTCCAAAAGACCCCAATCGACAAGACTAAGCAGCAGGTAAAGACTGATTTGCCCGAGTATCAGAAGGCGGGGTCACGCCGCTTTGACATGAGGAAGCACAGCATCTCTTTTGACAATGAAGGAGTCCAGTCGGGCAAGCGGGCAAAGGGCAGAATGAGCCGGTGAAGGAGGAGGGTGAATCCTCCAGGCGCTCGGGCAAAGGAAGAAAACCCAGAGAAACTGTCAACCTCCTGCGTCCGTCGGGCTGAGCAGGCCTTTCTCCGTCACTCCCACCCGGCTGTGCGCAGAATCATGGACTTCCTCGAAGAGGAAGCTTTGCAGAACCAGTCGGATGAGGAAATGGAAGACCTGGAATTTCTCCTCCACGATCCTGGGCATACCAGAGGACGGATGTCCTTAATCAAGCAATCTCTGCATATTTATTGGGTTATGAAGGGGCTTCTTGCCAAGGCCATGGAGCATGTGGCCAAAGAAATGGTGGAGCTGGCTCTTGGTGATCAAACTATCCGCAGGGAGTTAAGTTATCTGCGTATAGCTATGACCAAGCAGGAAGAACAGCTGGATTCCATCCAACAGATGCTGAACCGAGACCATCCCGAACCAGAGGAAGCTGCAAACAAGCAGAATGCTGGTGGCAACGACTGAGTTTTCTGATGGTTAGAAATTGCAACTGGTTTTTTTGTTTTGGTTCTGTCCATGTGCATGATAGGAAAAATCAGGATATTCAGAACAATAGTTGTAGCAATAGTTATAGCAAGTTTCAAGACTGTATAGTTTTCTTAGCTAAGTCTGCTAGGCTGAGAACCTATTATTTTTGGACTGCTATGAAAAACTTCAGATGGTGCTATGTCCCGGTTTCCCCAAGAGGGCGGGCTTAAACTGTCTTTTTTGATATATTGTAAAGTTCGATTGATCAAAGTAATAGAATGAGCACCACCATAGCTTACAAAAAAAAAAATGACTTTAATGGTTATATTATTATTATTTAATATTTTACATATGGGAATAAATATAACTAATACTATATATATATTAATTTAAAATCATCATATTAGGCTTAGATCTTTCTTTTTATTAATTTAAAAAGTAATTTATTAATTTAATATTCAAATACATATATATATGTATGTAAAAAATTAGGAACAAAATAAATAATATAATTATAATGGTACGTTCAAAAGGTAATTCATTTATTTAATTAAATATTTAAAATAAAATGGGATATAAAATGAGTTAGAAAGTACTAATAATACTAATAATACTAGCGATAATAATACTAATACAAATACGAGGCGAGAAAAATTAAAAATTAGAATAGAGAAAAAAATAACCAAATAAAAATCATAATAATACTACAAGTACTACAAAACATAGATAAATACGGAAAGCCCAACACCGAGGATGGGGCAGAAGAACCAACTAAGCAGAGAGCGCTGGAATCCAGCACCTACTAATTTTCCAGCCATCATCCCTATTGAGATTGTTTGGCCTCTTTTCAATCTCGATAGCTTCCCTAAACTTCCGATGTTGGAACTCAGCAACTTTGGCCACAACCTTGGTCTCCTCAATACACACCTGATGCTTGGTCTTTTCTACATGCTCAACTAAAGCTGACGACTCAGATCTCCCATGTCTTAGGTCAGCAGCATGTTCGCAGATCCTTTGATGGATGGAGCGCCCAGTTTCCCCAATATAGGGGGTCCCACAGGAACACGGGATTAAGTAGACACCCTTCATGTCCTTAGGGTTAATGGGATCTTTCACCGATCTGAGGGAATTGTGAATGGTGTTGAGGGGCCTAAAGGTTGAGGGAATATCATATCTTTTAAGGATCCGAGTGATCTTGTCCGTGGTTCCTTGGACATAGGGAAGATGGACACCTAGACGTCGCTCTCGAGATTCTTTCTTAATTAACGCCCTTTTTGAGGCTTTACGGAACGCCATCTGACCCAGGCGCCTACTATATCCATTCTCCACAAAGACATTGAGGAGATGGGATCTCTCCTTTTCAAAGCTCTCACAATCAGAGATCCTGAGGGCACGAGTAGCGAGGGTGTTAAGAACCCCCAACTTTTGAGCAGGGAAATGATGGGAATCTGCATGAAGATACTGCTCAGTATGAGTCTTTTTTTGGAACACCGAGTGGGAGAGAAAGCCATCCTTATTCTGAGATATAAGAATATCAAGGAACGGGAGGCAGCCATCAACCTCTTTTTCCATGGTGAACTTAATGGCCGAGGACTGGCTGTTGAGGTGATTAAAGAAGCGATCCAGCTCCTCAGGGCCATGGGGCCAGATGACATTAGTGTCCCTAGGAAGAAGACGAGCTGAGGATAAAGCTCTGGCTTCGAAATCTTCCGTAAAAAGATTTGCCACAATAGGGGAAAGAGGGGAACCCATGGCAACACCACAAGTTTGTTCGAAGAATTCACCCTCGAAGCAGAAGAACGTGGAAGTGAGACAGATCTCCACGAGATGCGCGGTATCCGGATCCGTTAGGCGATAGATCACTTCCAAGGCCTCCTTTATAGGGATGCAAGTATAAAGGGAGACCACATAAAAGCTGACGAGAATATCTTCGGGGCTAAGCTTAATATCCTTAAGCTCCTTAATGAAGGATGCAGAGTCTTTCACGAAGGACTCAATGCGGCCAACTAGGGGCTTAAGTTTAAGGGCAAGGAACTTAGCCAGAAGATAGGTCGGACCACCAATGGAGTTGACGATAGGCCTCAAAGGGGCCCCTTCCTTGTGAATCTTTGGTAACCCATAGATCCTAGGAGTAATGGGACTCCTTTCAATGAGCTTGGGGAAAAGGGAACTCACTGAATTATTAGACTTGATGGCGAGAGCCACAGCCCTAGAAATCTTCTTTAGAGGGTTCTTGGGTAGTTTCTTATAACTGCCACTAAATTAGTCGTTGGAATCTCTGCTCTGACTATTTAACTTGTTGAGCTGGATCTGTTTCTTCAACTTGTCCTGACGATGAACCACACTGGTTGGTTCGAAACGCGTCGACAAATGTCTGTCTACATGTGATTTACGCCGAAGCTAATCTTTCAACTATTTTCAAAATTTTAAATTTACTATGAGATGCTTTAGAAAACCCCTCATGCATTCAGAAGAGAAATTTAAAATATAAAACCGGGATCAAAACTGGCTAGGCTCTTCAAAAAAAAAAATGCTTCTCGGGAGTTGGTTGGTTCAGCCGAGAACTTCCCCAAACGCCCGTTGATCTTTGAAATCTAGATTTTCCTGCACATCTTACTTCAACCATCAACAAGGAGGGAGAAACAATACTAAAATCCAAATCTAATGGAGATACCTGCCATCACATTCAGAAATTCTACTACCGTTCAAACCCTAGTGACTAAACAAGATACCTATGTTTAAAATCACTCTTCATCAAGTTATTATCAATGGCTGAAATTAAAATCGCGCACAGAAATAAAACATCTTACAACATTTCCAAAAGAATAACACCAACAAGATTTCAACCCCAAAGTATTTCTTTTTTGCACAAGAAAAAGATTACAAGAGAGCTTTCTTCAGCACAAGACTCACAGATCGAATGATCTCAAATGACCCCTGACACCCTATTTAAAGGAAAATTTCCCAATGGCTAGTTCAAGTGATCCATGTCAAACTAATCTCGACCGTCGATGAGGATCAAAATCTCTTTTAATCTCATCCGTTGAAATTTTAAATGCATTTTAATATATTAAAAATTAAAATTTTGCATTTATTTCCTCAAAACTTTGACTTATTATTATTTATTATTTTATAAAAAAATATTTATTTATTTATATTTATTTATTTATTTAATTTAATTTATTTATTATTATTATTATATTATTTTTTTAATTTTTAATTTTTATTTTTTGACCCTCGAACCTAGCCTTTTGGGAATTTTACCTAGGACCTAGGACCTACGAGGGAATTAAAACATTTTCTAACCCTCAAGACAAATTACATCATGACCTTTACAATTTTACATCTCAAGGGGGAAAACCCATTTGACATAGACCCTCATAGACCACCCAGTTCTGCGACACAAATATAATCTAGCAGATCAGAAATTTGTAATAACCTAACCAAATAGTTAGAATTATTTCCAAATTACTTTTACATAGATGCGACCTAGCACACTAGGATTCCCCTAAGATTCTAGTGACAAAATCCATCCCGGCTTTGGGGTTAGGCTGAAGGAAAACTCTGCTAACCATGGGTCGGTGAGACAAAAAACCTTCCAGAACATAGATCATCACTGGAAGATTAGGTTTACCTAGGCAAATACAACATGACACATATCTGCTAAGATTATTTACAATTTACACATCCAGACTGGGTTTACAACATAACATGATAGGGTTGATGATGAGAGTCAAATGGCACGGACACGTCAATCAAGTGCTATACCTTTTGCGAAAAAAGGGGGTGTACTGCTATGCGTAGTTGACACGTAGTGGTCAATAGGGACCATAGTAGTACTATCAATGGACGCATCGTTGTATCTATCGTACTCCCTATGCTAGGATGACGTCCATTGATCTGGGATCAGTATGAGTGGTTTGAGACACTCTCTTGTGATATTGATATGGTATTAATGAAACTGATTTCGGGTCAGTAAGAGTGATATGACTCACTCTCTTGGAACTGATCTAGGATCAGTAAGAGTGGTACAGCACACACTCTTCATATGGAACTGACTTTGGGTCATTAGAGAATGGTATGAGACATTCTCGATCAAATCTTCTTCTTCATGGTTTAACAGAGCAGAGCAGTGCAGGGCACTGATGGCAAAGATAGTATAGTCTGGTAGATGGATCAACAGATGGAGTTCTCCCTAGTTGAGAGGGAGTGTTAAAATTGGCAACTAGGGCCAAACTCCATTTAGGTCATCTTATTTATGGCAGCTGATATTTTTCTTGGATCCCTCTCATTGAGAGGTGTAGGATTGATCTAAAGAACATCCGATTTTGATAATTATTCATGGAGTTATGAATTTATTTGTGTTATAAGACGATTCGTCAAGGTCGGCCACCAACTAAATAACACCCACACGTGCTCAAAGTTTTAGTATAAAAGGAGATGACTTGAGAGTCATTTCACACTCACTTCTCTCTTGATTTCTCTCCACTTATTTTGGGTTTTAGTGTGAGAGAAATCTAGGAGGAAGAAGCCCTATATATTGGAGGAAAGGAGGGAGGCTTCCCTAGCCGCAATCCTAAGGAAGCCCTAACCGTAGTCCTAAGGATGCCCTAGCCATAGTCCTATGGATTCCCTAGACATAATCCAATCAAGTGCAACACATACCTTGGAGAGAATCTCGTTGGAAAGGAGAAGAAGTTTGTTTTGGGCCACAATAAGGGAGGCAAGATCAATGAAGAATTCAAGGACTGTTTGGCCGCAGCAAAAGGAGGTAGGCCGAAGTTGTTGTTGAGGGCTAGAATACCCAGAAATTGCAGTGTAGGGTCTCCTCCCCTCTTAGAAGGGAAGCCGCAGTAAAGGAGGGCACTTCTGGGCATATTAAAAGGTTGTTAGGGACTATGTTTGAGTACCCTAATCAGTCTTGAATTGTAGCAGTCAAAGGACCCTAGAACAGTGAGATGTAGCATGCATTTTAGGTGCCTGGTGTGTGTGCAACAAAGCTTTGTGGTAGGCCACAGGCCTAGCCACTCCTAAATAGGTCAGCATGGAAGTGTTAGGGCTGTCATATGCCCAGAACAACAACACGAGGAGGAAACCATGTTCCAGGTATGTTTTGGGCATGATTGTTGGCTTGTTGTAGGTTAATGGGACATCAAGCAATCATAGGAGTAGCCATGACTAATAATGGGACAACAAGCAATCATAAGAGCAGCCACGGCTAAAAATGGGACAACAAGAAATCATAGGTACAACAGTGCTAAACATTGGGATAACATGTGTGACAACAAGGTACAGTAGTGCTAAACATTGGGACAGCGTGTGGGACAACAACAAGGTACCGCATGCCAAATAGGACAGCCAAGCAATGGTGCTTGGTAATGGGACAACAAGGCTATGATGTTTGATGGAGCATAGCAAATGGGACAACAGTATGCCAAACATGGAATGGAAATGTCACTAACAGTGGGACAATAGTGGCTAGCATGGTGTAGCTATGGCACATGGGACAGTTGTGGCAGCATGGTGCAACAATCATGGCACATGGGACAGCAGTGGCAGCATAAGGTGCAACAATGTGATGTGTGCAACATGGTTATGAGGTCCTGCATAGTGATGATAGGTGCAGCATGGTGATGGAGTCACCTAGGAGAATTAGTTGAAGCAGCTTGTCTTCAACTAAGTTCAGCTACCTCATGTATCATCTACTTAGAGATGATCTATGCTCTTATTTAGATAAGTCAACGTGTTGACTTATGTTGTAAATGTACTATCTCTCTCTCCCTCTCTCTGTTGAACTATTTAAGAACATATAAGAAGAATTGATCAAGGGTTTCCCCACATTGGGGTTTGTCCCTGGCTAGCGCCACATCCTGTGTCCTCTTATGTTGGCTTGTCTTCTACGATCTATGTTTATGTTCTATCTGCAATTTACTTTAATGGTGATGTGATTGCTAATATGGAAAAGATATTGAGCTCACTGTAAAATTGAAATAAATTGTTCTATGCATAGAACATACCTAAAATTAACAAATACCTTTCTCTGCAATTATTGTTGCCCCAAAAAAAATCTTGAACTACTTTGTAAATATTGTACAACGTGCAATGAAAACCAACAACCACACCACAAGTTTCAAAACCACTTTTGCAGGTCTATGCAAACTCCTATAGGCCGACAACAGGTTCCTTACTGCCCGAATGGTCAATTAAACAGTGATCGTTTTTCAAAGCTCCTAGAGAATGTCGTCGTCCTCGGAAATCAGGGCATCGGAATATAGCTTCATTCATCAAAACCAAGCGCTCAAGTTTGTCCAAGACTTGTTACAAATTGTCATGGCATATCTTTCAATGTGGTTCTCAAAGGCAGAGTGTACAACATTAATCCAGACATGTACACAGGAAATGAAACTTCTTAAAATAAAAATACACAGTCAAACGCTGAGATCGCCTAATTTTCCAACACTCTTCGACTCATAGGAACAGTCGATCTAGTTGGCTCTTAACTCGTGCAACTCCAGTGTCACGGTCATGAGACATAGCATTGATCAGATTCAACGTGGAGAGAACGTGGTTGTGACTACATTCAACGCAGGCTCCTCCGCCAGTAGTTTGCATTCCACCCTCAGAACTCAGTTCCTTGTGCTTTTTCAGACCCACACAATCTGTAATGCAAGCAATGGCGTAACAAAGACATATTGAACTCTTCAACTCTGAAAAAAAAACACTTCTAATTGACAAATAGCCACACAGATTTATAACTTCAAATTTTTATCAAAACCAGCATCGCACATCACACCAAAATACAATACACGTGCCTCACTTGTCTCTTCAAGTTGTTATAATGTTGATACCATGAAATAATGATTAAAATCACACATTACATTTCACACAATGGTATGTATGCATGCACACACACGTTTACATCAGGTATTACTCTATAATATAGAGTTTCTTAGATCTAACTTATTCCTAATTTAGGAGTGGTTGAGAGAATTTCTCAACCATTGCCAACAACTCACAAACCAACTTCTCAAATATAGGATGTAAGCATTAACTCTAATTTTACAAAATAGTACGAGGTTGGATTCCGTAAAAAAGGATGGAAGTTGAAATGCGATGGACCCGAAAATTTTCAAAATGGTATGAGGTTGGTTTCCTCCTGTTAAAATTGGAAACTAGGGCCAAACTCCACATGGGTCATCTTATTTATGAAAACTGATGTTTTTATTAGATTCCTCTCTCAGAGAGGTGTAGGATGGATCTAAAGATCATCTGATTCTGACATGTACAAATGAAGATATGAATTTTTTTATGTCATGGACAAATTGTCAAGGTTGGCCAGCAAGCAAAATAGGCACACAAGCCCCCAATTCATCCTCAATGTTTCATATAAAAAGAAGGAGACCTCAAGTCATTTTCACCATCATCTCATCACACATATCTCTCTCTCCTCTTGTGATTGGGCACACTATCAGAGGCAGTCTTCTCTCTATCCACACGTATGAACTAGGGTTTCTGTTTGCTGCATTGACCAGCATTGATCAAGTTGTTAGGAGGATGTTTGACTGCGTGAATTTGATGCATTGACCTATTTGACTTCGGTTTGGGTGAGGAATCCCTGTCTATGCAAGCTGCAATTATGGGCATGAAAATCGAGGAGTTTTGACCAGTGTTGATTGTGGTTAGGGTTGACCGTAGGTTGACTATTTGACCAAACTTTCACTGGACATAGTTTGATTGTTTGAGGGTTGTTTCATCTTATTGTTTGGAGGCCAAAGTTGACTGAATATTTGAGGGTCAAATCTAACTTGTTGACCAGCATTGACTTTTCTGGTTAGGGCTCTTTTCTTGTTGTTATAAATTATCATAATTTGTAAATTGTACTATCTCTCTCTGCTGAACTATTGAAGACTAAAAGAAGATTTGATCAAGGGTTTCCCCACATTGGGGTTTGTCCCTGGCTGGTGCCACATCTTGTGTCCTCTTTTCTTTGCTTGTCTTCTAATATTTATGTCTATGTTCTATCAGTGTTTTACTTACATGTTTATATGATTGCTAAACTGAAATTGATATTGGGCCCATAAAGAAATTGAAGTAAAATTTCTCTAAAGCATAGAACATAGTGTTGTTGCCTAAAATTAACATGGTATCAGAGGTGAGGTGAAGACAAAGCCCAAGCAAGAGTGAAAGAGCAATCACCAAAGACAGTTCGACAAGGACAAAAGACTCAATGGGTTCCTCATCCTACTTCTTGGCTGAAGACAAACTCCATGATAAATCTGACTATCATAGATGGAATATGTCTCTTGATTTGACCTTGGAAGAGAAGGAAGTGATGGATTGTGTACAGGGTAAAATCCCTCATCCTCTTTCAAATGCATCGACTGCTGCGAAGACCAAGTATAATAAGGCTAAAGTCAAAGCGAAGAAGATTATCAGGGATTCCATTAAAAAGCATCTAGTGGCCTATATCTTTGAATTGAAGACCTCCAAGGAGATATACGACATGTTGGTTGGCATGTTCAAGGTTAGTAATGCTAATCAAATTCTCTTTCTCAATAATAAGTTGAAGGATATTAAGAAGGGCAAAGACGAGGACATTCAATCCTATTTCTTGAGGATTACTAAGATCAAGAATGATCTACTCTCGATTGGAGAAGTCATTCTTGATAGGGAACTTAATCTCACCACCCTTGGAGGACTCCCACCTGAGTGGTATGTATTTAGAACCACTATACTAAACAATTATCGAATTCCAAGGTTTGAATAATTGATGTCGAGATTCATTCAAGAAGAAACAAGAATGGTGGAGCAAGAAATGCCTTCTAATAGAAGCAACCCCACTACATTCTCCGCTCATGCCAAAAGGAGGAATAATGCAGGGTCTAAGGGTCATTTCCATGGAAAGCCTAAATCTAAGGGAGAAAGGAAGGGCAGGGTCTTTGTTTGCAATAATTTTGTCCACTATGCAAGGGAGTGTCCTAATAAAAGGGATACACCTCGAGATGATGACTAGGGGCAACTTCAACAACAACCACAATGATCAAAGGAATGGCAAGTCCAATGGCAAAGCAAAAAGGAATTCGCGACATCAAGGAAATGGCTAACCCTCCAAGAAATCAAGGAATTCCAGGTATGATGAATCCAATGTTGTTAACAATAAGCAAAAAGAGTACTATCTCATATCGACCCTCTCCACTGCCTCTCCTCCGGACACTTTGGGAAATTTGTTGATTGATAGTGGTGCCTAAAGGCACTTCACCAGATATAAGGAAGCCCTCTATAATCTGATAGAAAATGAGACAATCTTGGAGATCATCCTTGGAGACAATGCCACCTATCTTGTGAAGGTAGTAGGGAATGTTACCCTTCAATTGAATCAAGGTAACACTATTCATTTGCAAGAAGTACTATATGTACTCGATCTCAAGAAGAACCTGGTGTCCATTTTAGAAATGGAAGATAAAGGATTCAAGGTGGATTTTATCGATGGAAAGGTATGTGTTTGGAAAATAAATTTCAAGTATGCTTTTACTCTTGGGTTCAGGGTTGACAGTTTATATCAAGTTGGAGGAAGTCCATTGAGAGCCATGTCTTGCGACACATCTCTACAATCTGAACTATGGCACCAGAGGTTCACCCATCTTCATTATAATGCACTACCCAATGTGAGACAGATGGTGACAGGTATGCCCGAGTTCAGAGTAGAGCATGAAGGTATATTTCTGGGATATGCCGAAGGAAAACTTACAAGGGGACCATTCCCCTCAAGTAATAGCAAGACCACAGACATATTGCAATTGATCCACTCTGACATATCTGGTATGATGCCCGTAAACTCCTTGGGAGGATACTTATATTATCTCACATTTGTGGATGATTATTCTCGCAAGACCTGGATCTACTTCTTGAAGAAGAAGGATGAAGTGTTCACCTGGTTTTGACATTTCAAATCCTTGATTGAAAACCAATCCAGGAAGAAAATCAAGATATTGAGGACTGATAATGGGACTGAATATGAATCCAATAAATTCCAAGATTATTTGCAAAGAAGATAGAATTAAGAGGGAGACTACAACGCCATACACTCCCGAGTAGAATGGTGTGGCTGAAAGGAAGAATCGCTCTATTGTAGAAGTTGTCTGTGCCATGCTTCATGATCAAGGCCTTCCAGAGTTTCTATGGGGTGAAGCTGCAAATACCACCGTATATGTTCAAAACCAATGGCCTCATCAAACATTGGACTCCAAGACTCCTGAAGATATTTTCACTGGTAAGAAACTCGTTGTCTCTCATTTTATAATTCTTGGAAGCCTCGTATATTTTCATGTACCGAAAGAGAAAAGAAGCAAATTGGGTGCATCTGGGAAGAAATGAATCTTTTTGGGCTATTGAAAATTCCAAGGGATAT
>APFE031717146.1:223514-247677 GCA_000404065.3 Pinus taeda | reverse complement strand
GGCGTTAAAGAAGGAATTTTTGGGATGGCCTCTTAAATCAGATTATTCAAAGTTTGTGCAAAATGTTTAGTTGCCAACAAAATAAGTTGAAACAAATTAAGACACCGGGTCTTATTTACAACCTTTATCCATTCCAAGCCAACGTTGGGAGGAGGTTTCAATGGATTTTATCACAGGTTTACCCAAGTCTGAGGGAAAGAGTGTCATCATGGTGGTAGTTGACAAACTTACCAAGTATGCACACTTTTGTGCATTATCACATCCATTTAAAGCCAGTTTAGTTTCTACTGCATTTATGGAAACAATTCAAAAGCTACATGGAAACCCAAAGATTATTGTAAGTGACAGAGATCCCATTTTCACTGGAAATTTTTGGACATAATTATTCTCTTGTCTTGGTACTCAGTTAGCTCATAGCTCATCTTATCATCCTCAATCTGATGGGAAAACTGAGATAGTAAACAAATGTTGGAAGGATATCTTCGTTGCTTTGTATCTGATAAACAGACACAATGGGTCAAATGGTTGCCTCTGGCTGAATGTGGTAAACACTTCCTTCCATACAGCAACAAAAAATGACCCATTTAATGCCAAAACTGTTTTTTTTATGGTATCAGCCCACCACCCAGTCACATTCATATTGAGATAAAAATTCTAAGGTTTCAGTAGTGAGAAACATCACAGCGTAACATCACAACAAGATACCTCACAACTCATGAAAAGATAACCTCGTGTTGGCACAAAATAAAGAAACAACAGGCAGTATCAACATCGCCAGTAAAGAAGTTTGATGTAGGTGATTGGGTATTCGTACAGCTACAACCATATAAGAAAATGTCCCTCAAGCAAGCTAAGAAGGATAAATAAATTATCACCAAAGTATTATGGTCCGTACAAGGTGTTGCAAAAGATTGGTACTATGGCATACAAATTGGAGCTTCCTGCAGTGTCTCGAGTGCACCCAGTTTTCCATGTTTCATGTTTAAAGTAGGTTATAGGCGACAAGCTCCCAGTTCAAACAATATTGCCAGAACTTGATGAGGAAGGAAAAATTATATTGGAATCAGAAGCAGTCATAGAAACAAGAAATCGACAGCTACGAAATCGATCAATTTCGGAGTATCTCATGAAGTGGAAGAACTTATCCACTGAAGATTCCTCATGGGAGGATGAGAATTTTATATAGAAGCATCCAAAACTACTCAAGCGTTGAGGACAACACTTTTTTGAAGGAGAGGGGCATGTTAGGTCCCTATGATACTAGTGATTACCCCATTACTATTGTAGTTGTATCCCTTATTAATATTGTTGTGCCCCTATTATCCCCATATTGTTATTAATATGCCCCATAGAATCCCTCTATTGTTATTTTTGTGCCTTTATATTATTATTGTTAGGTCAGCTTGTATTGTGACTCCTTAGACTCCTATATATAGAAAGGAGGTTTTGTCATTTGAATCATCCAAGAATCATTCATTTGTGTAATGTAAAGGAGGTTTCCCCCTCGAAGAGGTTGAATTCTAAGGCATTGATCTACCTTTTCTATCTTTCTATGAGTTG
Source organism: Pinus taeda (assembly GCA_000404065.3). Taxonomy (NCBI): domain Eukaryota; kingdom Viridiplantae; phylum Streptophyta; class Pinopsida; order Pinales; family Pinaceae; genus Pinus; species Pinus taeda. The sequence continues at coordinate 246,117 of APFE031717146.1, read as the reverse complement.
GTTTCATAACATTCTCCTTGGACGCGACTATGTTTATGTCATGGGAGATCTTGTTTCTTAACTTTTCTGTGTGGTTTGTTTTCCACATAAAGGGAGAATAGTGACCATTGATCAATTGTCATTCATTGGTCATTAGGTACCTCCTTTGCAACCATCATCCCCTATTGGTTCTTGTTCGCAAGTAGTATCTTCCCCGCCACAAGTCAATTATGTGGCTACCTGTTCCGTCTCCACATCTATTGATGATTGCACAGATGGTATAGTACATTATGTATTAGGGGCAATGGAACCCTATCTATCATTGGTACCCGTTGACATGTATTCCTCCTAGAGTGTGATTCTCTTGTCTAGTGAAGACATATCGAGAGCCATGTTCTCATATGGTCTATGAAACTAGGGTTTGGAGCATAGTTCCTTGTCTTGTGTCAAGCTCGTTAAAAAATGAAACAAGGAGTTTGTGAGCATAGTTCCTCGTCTTGTGTCAAGCTCCTTAAAAAATGAAACAAGGAGTTGTGAGGATAGTTCCTGGTCTTGTGTCAACCTCGTTAAAAAATGAAACAAAGTGTCAGAGCATAGTTCCTTGTCTTGTGTCAAGCTCGTTAAAAAATGAAACAAGGATTCCATGAGCATAGTTCCTTGTCTTGTGTCAAGCTCCTTAAAAAATGAAACAAGGAGTCATGAGGATAGTTCCTGGTCTTATGTCAACCTCGTTAAAAAATGAAACAAAGTGTCAAAGCATAGTTCCTTGTCTTGTGTCAAGCTCATTAAAAAATGAAACAAGGGATTGGAGCATAGTTCCTTGTCTTGTGTCAAGCTCCTTAAAAAATGAAACAAGGAGTCTTGAGCATAGTTCCTTGTCTTGTGTCAAGCTCATTAAAAAAGAAACAATGGATTAGAGCATAGTTCCTTGCCTTATGTCAAGCTCCTTAAAAAATGAAATAAGGAGTCTTGAGGATAGTTCTTTTACTGTGTCAATGTCGTCAAAAAATGAAATGACTCCCTTTTCCAAGTCGAGTCTTTGCTTAATATCTCGTAAAATCTAGTCGATTCTTTCTTGGATCTCGAAAGTGAACCTTCATTCCTCCACCTAGCTGAATGAAATGAAGCTTGAGGGGCATATAACTCAAGCATAGCATGTCTTTGTTTCAAGCTTGCATAAAAATGAAACCAAACTCAAGCATAGTTTTTCATTTCAAGCTTGTGTAAACAGGAAACGGAATTCAAGCAAAGTTCCCCATGGTTCAAGATTGTGTAAAAATGAATCCATGCCCAATTTACATCTCGTGATTGTCGTTTTTATTAACTAATTTCTATCAGATGAGCCTTGGTTGTTTCGTTCCATCGCCACCATCTCTTTGGCCGGTCATATGCTTTCACTTGGTTGTTTTTCCTTTCTTGAGGAACCATAGCTATGAGTGGTTTTACTAGCTAGCCTCTTGACCTCTTAGGTTTTTAGCAGTTCCACCATAACCAGAACCAGTTGCTACCCTTTATACCACTCGTTCCTCTAATACGAGTCACCTTTAAGCTCTTTTCTAACTCCTAAAAAATGAAAATATTGTCGAGTATTTTTCCCTTTTAGACTCGTTAAAGAAAATAAAAGCAGGGAGTCATCTTTGAGCTCTTTTCTGACTCTCAAAATATGAGAATATTGTCGAGTTCTTGTCATTTTGAACTCGTTAAAGACTATGAAATTTCGTTTACCCAGTATACATTTACCCCTTTTTCAAGCTGGGATAAAACTATTTACGAAAAAGGTACACCTTAGTCGAACATGGCTAGGAGGTTCTCTCGAGTATTGTTTTCTACCTTTTTAGGCTCAAGAGACAACTTTACAAAAAGGGACCTTTTGGAGTCTTCTTTTTCGTGTCTTTTTCAAAATCTCTAAACATGAAAAAGATGTCGAGTTTCACCTTTGTCAAACTCGTTAAAAGATTAAATGACATAGGACTTGTCATTATGACAAGACATAGCTACTCCTTCCTAGGACTCGTAAAACTTACTAGGATGGATTCATCTGAAGGATGGACTTATATTACAAGCATATGCTATCCCTATCAACCTTTTGTAAAAATAACTAGGGTACTCTCCAAAAATGGTGAGGGGGAATTGGAAGTATTTCATCAGTTGTATTTTTCACTCGAGGCAGCATGTCGCTCTTGAGCATTGACACGCATCTCCTATTCGTGTTAGGTTTTGGGACATCCTCACTCTGTCACTTGCCTCCCTGGGTTTTGGGTTATCCATTTTAAACCTCTCATATGATCTCTACCACATCACCATGACCTTTGATCCTATGATGTAAAATGCTTCCAAACTCTGGAGTCGTGTCATCCACATGTTCAAGAGAAGTCTTCCTACCTATACTTTGTCTGATCATATGTCACCATCTTGGATTACTATCATTCATTGTGTTTCCCATTTCGAGTCGATGATGAAGCACTCATTATGACCTTCATTCATAGATCACTTCCTGTCGACTTCAACACATTATCCAGGAAGTTGATCAAGGAACTCCTTTCTAGTACCTTAGAGCTTGCATGCCTTAATGGAAAGTTCTTCACACTCAATGATAGGTTCTCATCATTTGCCCTCAATCGAGTGTTTCACAGGTTTTTGACTTTAGTTCCTTATTCAAACTTTGTGAATTGTACGGATAGTACCTTGAGAGCCATTGACATTATGGGTGGTTTATCTCGTGCTTGTTAATGGTTCAAATCACTGGCTGATAGTCAAGTGATTTTCTAGCATGTTTGACTTCAGCATGTCTATTCACATGTTAGAATTTGTACTTTGATCGGGTCATGTTGGAGCGCAAGACCCTGGCTCAAATTACAAAAGTCCAGGTTGCGAGGAGTGATGAATTAATGATTGTATACATGATTCTTTAGACAGATAGTTGCAACCATGCCGTGGGTATCATTTTGTATCCCCTCAGTCGAATGGATGCGTCCATGCCGAGGATTCATACACATGATACTTTTCTTGATGGATAGTTGTGCCTATACCATGGATTCATGTATTGTTATATGCCTCTCTAATTTATTAGGCATGATTATGAGTTCAGATATCTATATGTATGTTTGACTTGCAAGTTTTCCGACAATGGCATCTGATTCCTTGCATATACTCATATTTCACCCCTCACTCTTGTTTGGCCTTCATGCTTTAGGGGGCATCTGTTACATAAAAAATTTCCATTGTCCCTGTACTCCCCATTCCTCGATCTTGGAGGGCCTCTATAGTGAACCCTATGTACTTCACTATCATGAAGAACATCTCTCTGAGTCACTTTCCATCATAAAGCATTTTCCCTTTACATCATTTCCAAATATACTTCCTTTAAACCTAGTTTTAAAGGCTAGTGCTATCCCTCAGTTTATTCCCCGCACTGATTTGTTGAGAATAACACTAAGCCCTACACTGATCAGCATTGTTAACCCTTGATTACCCATGTCGGTCCTCTTCTGGAAAGTTTTTTAAGATGGAATCGAAGCTTCCAGATCTAGAAGCTTCATGGGCAGAGGTTTGGTAAATGGTGGTTGAGATAGAGTCGAGAGAGACTGTTTGGGCTCTTTTCCCTTATTAAGAAGGAACTAACCCAAGTGATATGGCTTCTTCCCATCGTAAGAGGAACCATATCCCCTCTCCCATCCTATATAATCCCCTACTATTTCAACCTTTGCTAGCTTTTGGATGTAGCTTGGATTCGGCTTGGAGAGCTTGCTAGTCTTAGTTCTTAGTTTATGCTTGTTAAGAGCTTGTTAAATGGATAATAGCTTGTAGAATGTTTTGTTTCTAGACCCACCGAAGGAAACCTACAACGCTAAGGCGAAGGGACTTTCCTTTTTGTCATAATAATACAACTGATATTTTGTTTCCAATATCAATTGCAATATTGTATTTGGTAGCTCAAGACTCGTTAGCCTCTTAAGTAGATTGAACTTTATTGTATGCTATCATGTGTGCGTTGGTTTCTTGTTTATTTGTTTCAAGTGTTTGATTAACAAGTGAGGCGTTGATCGCTAGAGCAAGAACACAAGGACATCATCGAGCAAGGATAAGTGATATAAGAGATAGGATTTTATCCATTCTCAATATAAGAAAATTTTTGTTAGTTTGTCTTGTTTGTGGCTAAACCCTCTCCCCTGGGCTAGAGGGATTGTCTCTATCCGTAGAGAGAATCTTCCTACACCATAGTAGACAGTCGCGGTACTTGAGTACCAAATTCCTTTTAGAATCCTTGATACCAACTTCATGCGAAGGGTATGGAAAGCATCTATGAACTCTGACACATCTTGGTCCCTTCCTTGTTGTAGTGTGGTCCACTTTATGTATTTATCTTCATAGCTCCCAACAGGGTTATATTGTTCCCATGTGGAAAAGTCATGAACTGAAAAATATACTTCCAACATATTCAACCATTTATCTATGGCATCTTCATCTGTCTAAGCCTCAAATATGGGAATATCAAAGTTTACTTGTACCTTAAAGGGAGTGTCATCTCCAAAGTGGCTATTGGATGAATATGTGTCACTTATTGGTAACTGTCGAAGGATCTAGGAAAAGTTATCCATCATTGTGTCCCTATGTCACTCGAGAGCTTCCTCGAGAAATATTTTGAAAGGATCTCTTGCCCCCTCGTCATTATTTTCTTCCACCATGGGAGTTCATAGGGGTTTGTGAGGTTGGTCTTGCAAAGGTTCAACCAATTCAATCCCTAACTCCTTATATCCTGACCTCGTTGGGGACATACAAATAAAAACAAAGAAAGAGCAATCTAATCTGATGCCACTGATCCACACTTAAATAGGAATGCAAAAAATTATAGATATAACCATAAATACATAGAAGCACCAGAAATAAAACTTCATTTCATTAATATCAAAATATTGAAATATGCTTACAAACAAAATGAAAATAAAATAGCTCAAGCAATGGTAGCTTATCTATGAGAAGAATTGTGGCGGCTACATTCCTTTGAACTATGTTACAATGAGGCTCAAGGGCCTATTTATTATTGAACAACAGGAGAAACCCTAAACAACCAAAACCCTAACCCCGGGAGATGTAACACCAAGAGTTTGTGGGCCCCATTGGGGTTAGTTGGGTAGCCAACTTCTCGGGGTCGTAACTTGGTCATATTATCTCTATTTGGCGTATATGATACCTTGTTGGAAAGGCCTCTCTGATTACTACAAGATTTGTGACACGCCATTTCCTATAGAAATGGGTTTATTGTGGACCTTAAAGAACACATTTTAGGGGGTAAAAATTGCTTCCAAAAGTTTAGGACCCGAAAAAATAAATAGTAAATGCTAAAATAAACAAGGAAACATATGAAACAAACTAGAGCTCTAGATGGAATAGGTGAGTGGCCATCAATATCCACCTGGATCAGTAAGGTTTCCCCCAGGTAAACTAGCCATTCCAGGAAAAGTGTTGGAAGTTGGCGTCCCTCCAAACAACGAATTATACTAGGCATGTGACATATTTGAAGAAACGTTGCCCCCAGGTTGGCTAGGAGCAACTGATGAGCCCCCCCACACATTTCCAAAAGTAACCACACCTGACTGGGGGATAGGAATCATAGGTTAAGAAAATCTAGGAGAAAATACCCCTAACCATACTGACTAACTATAATTTATTACCGTGATCAGCATAGATGACAGAGTAGGCATGGAAACATGCGAGAAATTCATAGGAGATATAGATGATACTGGTGGAATGCCCAAGGAAAATTTGAGAGGCATAGATGGAGGAGTAGGTGCAACCACACTAAGTGGTTGCAAGGATGAGATGGCAACTGATACTGTTGATGCAGAAGGTAAAGATGACTCAGATTCTTCCATAGGGTAGAACACTGACAAGGGAAATTAAGTATAGGCAGGTGTGGAACCGTTAGGGTTCAGCCACAACAACTCAGGTCTTAGAGAATCAGTCAAAGGTGAATTGGCAGGAGCAACAGAATCGTCCACCAAAATTTCAATATAAATTAGATCACTACCAAAAGGACCAGGTATAGACTCCACAACTATGGGTTGGTCAAGTTCTTGAGCACCAATAAGAACTCTTTGTGCAATAGTATAAATTCCACCTCGTTAAGGAGTGTAAATACGACGTGATTGGTAGCGATTATATTCAACCAAGGTGAAAAAATATAAATGAACACAACTATGTTAGTGAAAACACCCTAAGGCCAAGACTGCAGATTCAGACCAAACAACACACACTAGAAAATTCCTAAGAGGTAGTCACACAAGAAAACCAAATAGAAAGAAACTAGTGGTAGGACAGTTATAGAAGTGACCTACTTCCTGGCCCTTTTAGCTGCAAACTTGGTCCAAGTTCCCTTATTAGTCATGGGGCACCCATTGAGAGGACTAAGAAAGTATGGCTAATATATGTCCCAGGTACATAGAAGATTAACCCAACCCTGCACCTGTGTATGAGCCCTAAAAGGATAGGCCATTATGGTTACCACCAACAATAATACGTCCTAGGGGGACAGACATAAGCCAAATTAACACATAAGGGCAGGACATGATGCCAAAATAGCTAAGACAAAAACCCCCTTGAGAGTTGCCTCCCAAGTGGTCCCCAAGTGCTAAAATAAAATGCTAATAACATTGTTTGTAATATGTGCAAATTCTGTAATCCACACCACCCAAAACTAAGCAAAATAGGGTATGTCACCTCACCTCACCCAAGTGTGAATTTGTGATTGAACCTCGTGTTAGAAGGGCTTGCCATACCACACTAATGTAAGTGAATTATCTCCCTACCACAAGCTGTTAAACTTGTTTTGTAGTCTTGGAGCAGTTAACTCACACACCTATCTCCAAGACCCTAGCCTAATCTAGTGTTGGTAGAATACTAGTAAAAAGAAAAGGATGAGTCTACTTCATTTTATTATCACATTATTTTAAGTGGTTGTTGTTTACACAGTTGGGTTGTAGCATGAAACTTAGATGGTGTGAATGACTCTTGTTAGTAACCTTGATGTAGCTATATGCAAATTCTCCTTTTCACTTCAATGAATGTTAACTACAAGATGGTAAGAGTTTATTACAACACACCAATGCCTATTATAATGCACCTCTCATCAAATTCTTAAGTGAAAATGCACAAATTTATAAATATTTTGACGCAAAAACAAACCAAAAATAAAACCATCTGAAAAGAGGCTAAAGGAAAGTCCCCAAGCTAGAATGCAAATCACTTCAAAAGTGTCAAATCTAGGAAAATAAAGCCAAAGAAATAAATACACTCAAGTAATCAAAACGAAATCCAAAAGTGAAAGAGGAAGGTAATGTTGACAAGCTAGCGCTGTAGTAGAATGGTTCAACAAAAGCCAATGTTCTATAAAGGTCAAAACTAGACCCTAAAGGCAATAAGGCCTAAACAAGATTATATGGGAGTGATAACAAACAATCAAAACACACCCAAATAAACTTTTCTAGATGGCAACAACACAACCATACACAACACCACCAATTGTGATGAAAGTAAACAAGAGAAGAAAGAGATCACTTAGAAATAAGTGATAAAACCACACAAAATCCAAAAGGATCCAAAAGTGGGATATGAAATAGATTTAAATAGTCCCTGAAAATAGCCAAATAGATAAGAGAATGAGATCCAGACATAAGAACACAAGCCTAAACCAAAGCACCAAAATATGTTCAAGAGAACCATGAAAGACACCAGCTATGGAAGACCTCAAATAAACCAATCAGAAATGGCACAGACCAACAAATATTAGTAGCTTGCAGCAACATAAAACATAGACCTGACAAATATCTAAGAGATTGAAAAGGAACAAGAGGGTAAAGAGCCAAAACAAGTCAAAAAACTCTCTCAAAAAAATAAATTTGATCCAAGGAACTTAGGCACCAGAAGACAGACCTGGACCAAGGCCAATCAATAGACAGAAATCCAACATATATCCAAAGCAAAGAAAAGAATTCTAGAGAGAAAAATAAAAATTTCAAGGCAAGAAGGCTTGTTGCACAGATAAGTTGTGCAAATTTCGACCGGCCGATGGCTTGTAATAACGAGGTAGTGACCAATAAGACACAGACAAAAAAATGTAGTGCTATGCCAATGACCAGAGAAAAAACCCAAAAATTATGAGAAACTCACGCACAAATGGAGAAAAATATTGAACATTCAGGAAATTAAGCCCTGAGAAAATCTGCAAAGAGTGGGAAAATTTTAGGGAAGCTCAAAATTTTGGAATAAGAGAGAAATCTACAAAGACCCAAGGTGAAGTGGACAAGGAACAAGAATGCTCTCATTGGAAGCACCACTTCTGTTGCAATGAAATTTACATGCAAGGAGCTATTGCTTTGTGATCTATTATCCGCATAAGATCACCAGACAATTAGGAAAGAACAACCAATGGATAGACAATCAAATCCAAACCCAATGCTCAAACATGTAGCAAGCAAACGATTCTAGATGCTATAAAGGAAAGAGCGTGCACTTGGCCTCCTCGTAGGTCAGTGAAGGGTTTTGAATTCATAGCAGAATCCTCCTGCTCCACTCAAGCAATTTTCTTCATCTGCACTCAATCTCAACACCTACACACATTCACAAACACTCAAGGACTACAATTGATATTCCTTTGAAGATTATTAGCTCAAAACATCACAAAATTAACATATATCATTGCTACAAAAATATAAATATAGTCAAGGAAAATAGATTTTGTATTAATTCAAAATCAAAATACAAGGTTACCTTCACCTAGGATGCCTCTCCAAAATTCTGTAGAGTCTCCCCACTACAACAAGAAAAGATCCATGAAGAATAAATATTATAGCAGCATATCACTCACAAACCCTGTCTCTTTGACCAACGATCTGATGCCAAAGCATAAAATTTGGATCTAAAATCTAGCCTCACCATCTCAAGTGGTCCAGTATAAATAAGGTGAAGATAGGTCCTAAGAGGATGAATGTAGATGCTCAAGATGAAGATAAGTTATGGAAGCTTCCCAATGATAAGTCTTGGCTAGCTTGAATAGGTGATGAGTCAAACTAATATCCTAGGAACCACAAAACTCTAGAAAGATTCCTTGATCACAGGCACAAAATAGGGAAAATTGGACTACAATTGCTCGCATAAGGCATGTTTCCAGTGATTGGAAGGTTCTAATTGCACAAATAAGCCATCATCCAAGTGACCAAGTGTCCTAACTAGAAAAACAAAGATATGAGGCCCAAAAAAAGGTCAATCGACAAAATGTCTCAAGAATACTAACCCTAGGGAGAAGAATTGGATGATAAAAAAAAAAACCCACATGCTTTAGTATGGTCAATTTCAAGAACTTTTAAGATTTTGGGAGGCTTATCCTTTCGAGACAAATTCCTTTATATGCATAATTTACCTAATAACTTATCTTTATTGGAAATAAATCCTTCCCTTGAAAATCATATTATTCCCGACATGCCAAAGTGCCCATAAAACTATACTTTTAATTCCCTATGATCATGAGACCCACAAAGAGATGTACTAGGTCTGATGACCCCTTTGTCAAGCAACTCTTGAATTTTCTTCTTAATTTCTACATTCTATAAATGCCAATATTCATAAGTGGTGCATCCGGCTACAATTGAATCTCATGTTGGATTCCTCTTTTTGGAGGTAACCCTTCATGTTCCTGAAGCATCTTGTCATAAGTGTTAGCAACTTCAACCAAATTATGCTTGAGTTTGGAATCACATCCTAAGAAAGCTTCAGAGCTAGTAGTATCTTTAACTTTAATCATCAACAACACAAAATTCTTACTAGCATTCACAAGCATTTTCATTTGACCAACACTAACAAGAGGTAAGTTCATATTCTTGCGACGTGTTCTAACAATATACTCAACTCCATATTTGAAAATATGATATTTGTTCTCATGATAATAGAATATGGCTTTTCGTTCATAAAAATATGGACTCCCTACGACAATCCCACAAATATCAAGTGGTACAACATCAAGCTCTACCTCATCTAAAAAATTAGCAGTGATGGAAAATTTGAGTTTACATTTTCTTGTCACTTTCAATTTAGCATCATCACATATCAAACCCAATGGGTAAGGTTTTGCATGAGGTGTAGTCTCTAAATTAAGTTTCTTGACAATTGTTTTAGAGATAAAATTTACTTGAGATCCATATAAAATAATGTATCAACCTTTTTATGTTTTGTAATGACTCTGATATGGAAAATATCACTTCTTTCTTTATCATTTTCAGATTCAATAAGGTTGCTAGAAGAACTAGTATTTGCATTAGAAGTTATACCTTTCATTCCCATGGTTGTGATTTTGGTTTCATCGCCTGAATCAAATCCTAGATCTTGTTGAGCTGTAGCAACAATATTTTGTTTCCCCTTGTTTTTGAACTTATTTGATCTCAATTATGGATGTAATTTTCAGCAGTGGTCTTCATCATGGCCATACTTTGAAAAAAAATTACAGGTTTCTCTCCCTCTTTTTTGACAGTAGCATTCTTTTTTCTTTTCCCTTTAAAATTCCCCTTTCCTTTGTCTCTAGATTTAAAAGGTTACTTGTTGGACTCTTGAGGAACATTCTTGCCTCTTGATTCTAAATGAGTTGCTTGAACACATACTTCATCTAGATTGGTGGGATTAAACATAAGTATAGTATGTCTCAAATAACTATGTAATCCACCTATATACTTAAGGAGGGTATCATATGAAGTTAAATCAACACCCAAGATCAAAGATCTTCTTCTAAACTCTTGTGTGTAACTTTTAACACTTTTACCTTTAGCTTGTCTAAAATTTTAGCAATCCATAATTGCTTTTTGCATGTAAGCTAATGGATTAATTTCCTTCTTAATGCAGCTATAAAATCATTCCAAGAAGAGATTGTTTTAGCACTTTTCTTCAAATATTCTTGAGCTTTTGCCTCCAACCAAATGAGGGTTGAACCTTCCAAGCAAAGAGAAGCAAGCTAGATCTTCGTGACATCATCATTAATCTTTTTAATCTTGTAATATACTTCAATTTTACGAACCCAATTATCCAACTTTTCATCATTTACTTCCCCAATGTACATTGGAAATTCACACTTGACATTAAGCTTAATCAAAGGATACTTAGCATGTCCTCTTGGAGATGTAGGAGGAGTAGTTCTATGGGATAAAGGAGGTGAAAAAGGAGGTGAGGATGGAGGTGGAGGAGGAGGAGGTGGTGGAGGCTTGATCCCATTACCACCATCACCTTTTGGTTGATTAGAACTTTCTCCTTGCAACCTTGTTGTTTTCTCATTGCACAACACTTTCACCATCTCAATCATATCAAAGAAATATTTTCTAAAAGCTCTTTCATCCTCCGACATCAGCTCTTGTCCTTGTCCTTCTTCATGTGCCATAACTTGTGGAGTTTGTGGTCTCCTTGAGCCAATTTGAGGGTTGGGTTATTCAAGTGCTCCTTCTCCTCTTCTCAATTTAGACCTTGTAAGAATTCAAAAACTTTGCAAATTTTTTCAAACCTCCACAAAAACCATGCTCTGATACCAAACTAATCCAAAAAAAATTAAAAATGAAGGTTTCATGAAATGATTTGCAAGCTAGTTTATGTCTTTTAGGCAATGGATCATGATTGCAAAAGAACAAAAACTAAAGTAAATTTTTCAGAATTTAACGATTAAAATGGATAACATGAAGCATCATAACACAACAAATTGATGATGAAGTTCACTCCTCCTGGGCTACGTCTCTGGTTCTAGGTTCCAATGGTGGCCATTTTTTATTATATGCTCATATGTTAAAATAAATCAACATAGAAGTCTCAATTTACAAAAATTACACTACCATTGCATTCATAATGCCCAAAAACCCCTATGTAGGCTCTTCTTGGGCTCAAAAAGGTTGAAAAATGGCCAAGATAGGCCTCCTCCTTCAAAATTGCCTGCAAATAGCTCTACAAACTGGTTTTCTCTACAAAACTTGGCAACAAAACAATCATGTGGTGTATTGGTTTGTTGCCCAATTACAAACTTTGAGGTCCTGGGTTTGAGCCCCAATTTTTGACAGAGGTTGTGTTTTGTATTTAATATCAAAATTAAAAAAATTTAAACATGGGTCGAAGCCCCTCCTCCAACTATCACAGTCTTGGTTATGTGGCATCATATGACCAAGGCTCGTAGGCCATAGGCCACGTGCCCTTCCGTTTACCTCTTCCTCAATTCCATGTGCATTCATACAACTTGATCGTTGTGCCTTGGGCATGAGCAAGGTGCCATGCACCTACCCCCATATTTTCTTCGATGGTTCTATGGATGATCCATAAGCTAAGGGTTGGGTCGGTTGGGCGCGCCCGCTGAACCGCCCTTCCCCCCAACCTTCAGACCATATCATAATAAATGTAAGTCATTCACCATAGTTAACAAGAACCACTTGTAGCTCAGTTGGTCGGGAGTTTGTTGCACGTTTGGGGGGTCATGGGGTCGAATCCCACAGAGTTGGTCAGTTAACACACAAAACTTTTGGTTCCATTCCTGAGGCCACGTGGTGGCCTCTCATTGGGCCATGTGACGACCTCTGATTGGCCCATGTGGTGACCTATGATTTTTCCACCCCATCAATCATACACCCATTCATCATGCGCCATGTTCCCTCACACCATTAGTCCACCTGCTATATGTACAGCCCAATCAGTTGATGATGTCAGCGTTACATCATCATACAAACTACCATGTGGCATACATACACTACACAAACAGTCCTTCACTTTGACATTTTAGTTGTTTGCCAAAAACATCAACACATGATAACTTTCTCATACAATGTCGGATTGAGGTGATTCAATCTGATTTGGCATTGGTTTTAGAAGATTTTGAGCACTTCAATTTTGAGCATATTTTTGATCCCCTAGATCATCTCACCTTTATTGTTCCTTAATATCCTCTTATGTCTTGTTGGACACAAACATAACCATTAGAGAAACCAAAACATAAACACATAATATAAATTATCACCTTGGCTTGTTATTATGAGTTTGTCGATGCAAGGCTAGCTGAAACATTACATCTCAAGTTAATATGTCTATTAACATCAATGATCATATCAAAATCACTACACACATACTATATGCAAATATCACAAGTAAATTCCACAACATCATATATCATCAATCAATATGACTACCATACTCTATAATAAGTCCTAACAATGTTTTAATGTGCTAGAGCCCTAAATCATCTCGAGAGGTCTAATATTGAACCTTTTACTATGATACCACTTTGTAACAATCCATCTCATCCCCTTGGACCTTCCAAGTTATATGAGAGGGGTCACTTTGTTCTAACCCAACCTCCATAGTACTGTCATGGAAATGGGGTCACAAAACTCCTCATTTTTTAAATTCTTCAAAAATAAAAACCAATACAACCATCATGTCCATATCATCAAGAGCTTCCAGACAATACAAATTTATTGAAACCCAACACCTAGATCAAAAGTTATGGTAATTTCAAGTTTTTACAAAAGCCCTTAGCCATGTCAGCGAAGTATTTCCATGTGGCACCCACATGTGGCCACATCATGCCCATGTGGTAACCCCACCTCACTAAGGTGAGCCATGTCACTACCTTTCTCAGCCATGTTATTCCTTGTGGCTTGCCATCGTGGCATATGCAACCTTGCCTTGCCTAGGGCTCACTGACCAGAGACCTAGTGGGTTGTTTGGTATTTAGGGCCCAAAGCGACAATGATTTCACTGAACATCCCCTGAACTCCACATTAGGCCCCGAAATACATTGGGTCCACCTAGTATTCAGGCCTTTTGATATTTGACCTTTGAATTGTTTCCACCAATTCTTTTCCTTTTTCGGTCCTAAACCCTGAAATCCCAAAGTGTTGAGATCTACCCTATTGCAATGTTGTTTTTTTATTTTTTTCCCATTTAAAAAGTTCTCTGGGATTTTTCATGACGCGTTCTCTCTTTTGCTTAACATTTATTTTTCTCAACACTTAGAAAACTTTTCCCATCTTTCAAGTTCCTATAAACACTTAGATAATTATGGCTACAACCACCCCAAGCTTTAACGTAACAAAGAACTTGTTGGAACGCTTCCTCATATAGGTAGTCACTTTACCTTCATTTTCTCATTGTTAAAATGAATTTACTAGGCTAGTTGTGGACTTAGAGCCCTCAACGACCATTTCAATCTTCCTACAACCCATGCATCCAACAACAAAATAATTAACATTGGGACTTAGGCACACCCATTCTAGAATTAACATAGTCATTATATTAGAGTGTAAGAACTACTCAAGTAGCCATAAATAACTTATTAAAGACATGATATATTTATAAGGAGTTTCAAGCCTCCCGCACATGCATATTTGTCATTCAATCATTCATATGAGATACCCAATGAATAGGAACATTTTTATTAACCACACATGCCATATAGAAATGACATAACATAATAGTGAAATGGAATTCACAACATCACAAGCAAAACCACTTACCTTGTATTATAGATGACCCTGTGTTAATTTTAGGTATGTTCTATGCTAGAGCAATTTATTTAATTTCTTTTCCATATTAGCAATCACATCAACATAAAGTAAATTGTGGATAGAACATAAATATAAATCACAGAAGACAAGCCAAGACAAGAGGACACAAGATGTGGCGCAAGCCAGGGACAAACACCACAATGTGTGGGGAAACCCTTGATCAATTCTTCTTTTATGTTCTTAAAAGTTCAATAGAGAAAGAGAGAGAGAGAGATAGTACATTTACAACAGATGTCAACACTTTGACTTATCTAGATCATTTCATTTAACGATGAGATCAGTTGAAGACATTCTGCTTCAACTGATTCTCAAGGTGACAGCTTCACCTATCGTAGTGCTGCATCTAGGTCCACTTGCTACACCACTACATAATGCACCATACTAAACATGATTATCATCATGTTATCCTTCATGTTCATGATCTCATTGATCATGTTGTTGTCCATGCTTTGTGTCATCATGCACTATGTTGCCCATCATGCTGCTCATAATGTTGTTGTTATAACTTATTGATGCCCCATCATATAGCCATATGCACATTAGCCTGAGCTTCTTGCTATGGCTTGCAACCTAGCAAAGCAGCTAGGCTATAGTTCCATGCAATATTCTATGTAGCCCCATTATTTTTCATATAGGGTTTGCTCAACTTGACTGCGTTCATATGTGCTATATTATTTCCTATGTCCTGATCATGAACCTTGTAGATATTACCCTTGTGTACCAATATTGACTGCATGGCATATTACATTACCTGCGTTCCATCTATATGACAACGTTTACATACATATGATTCCATGCACAACGTATAGGTCTCACCATGAACATGACTATGTTATTTTGCTACTCCTTATGACTGTGTTTCACCATAATGCCACTGCGTTCACCATGACTGCGTTTCACCATAATTCCATTATGTTCACCATAACTGTGTGCCATGCTGCGTGTTATCTATGCTGCCAGATTCAAATGTATGTTGTGTGTATACGTAATGAATAGCGTATAGGGCTTCATCATATTGCTGTAACTGCATTCCAATATGTATTGTCCTTCCATTATAGCGTATTTATGCCCAACATATATTCTTTCTATGACTAGCGTTTCTATGCCTAGTGTGAAGATGTTGACTGCATTCCTTCCATTATTTATGCCCAGCGTATATCTGTGTGGCATTATATTCTTCATTGCTGAAGACATTGACTGCGTTCCTTTATTTATGCCCAGCGTATATCTGCATGGCATTATATTCTTCATTGTTGAAGACATAGACTGTGTTCCTTTATTTATGCCCAGCGTCCATCTACATGGCATTATATTCTTCATTATTGAAGACGTTGACTGCGTTCCTTTATTTATGCCCAGCATATATCTGCATGGCATTATATTCTTCATTGTTATGCTAGTCTTCATTGCTGCGTATATGCTAATGCTTCCATGACAGCATATGATCATGTACAGTGTAGGTGTCTCCTGAATCTACGTATATATATCTTCATTACTGAACAACGTAGTAATCTTTATCTAGGGCATCATCTCCTTTACCAAAAACCCAAACGTGGAGAGGAGGAGACCACTTAAAGATGTTGTGTGAAATGACTTCAAGTCCTCTCTTATATATACTAAAATGTATAGCTTGAATAGACATGACATTTGGGCTTCTTGAACCTACCTAAGAGTTGGTCGGCTTGATAATAATTAGATAATCAAAATAAATTCATATCTCAATAATTACTTATCGGAATCGGATGATCTTTAGATCAATCCTACACCCCTCAACTAGAGGGATCCAATAAAAATATCAATTGCCATAAATAAGCTGACCCACATGGAGTTTGGCCCTAGTCGCCAATTTAACACTCCCTCTCAACCAGGGAGAACTCCATCCATTTATCTATATGCCCGACTGTACTATCTTTTCCATCAATGCCCTGTACTACTCTGCCCAGCTCTGTTGGCTCTGCTAGCTCTACTCTAATCTGTTGGCTTTGCTAGCTCTTTCTCTGCTCTTCTCAGCTCTACTCAACTTAGCTCTGCTGAACTATGAAGAAGAAGAATTGATCAAGAATTTCTCATACCATTCTCCACTAACCCGAAGTCAGTCTCAAAGTGTGTACCACTGGTCCTAGACCAGTCTCAGCCAACCCAAAGTTAGCGTCATAGTGGGTACCACTCCTACCACTGGTCCCAGACCAGTATCGTAGGCTCAGAGAGTGTACCACTAGTTCCAGACCAGTCTCAACTAACCCAAAATTAGCATCATAGTATGTACCACTCTCACTAGTCCCAGACCAGTCCTGCACTGACATGAAGTCAGTCTTAAAATATGTACCACTAGTCCCAGACCAGTCTCAACTGACTTGAAGTTAGCGTCATAGTAGGTACAACTCCTACCACTAGTCTCAGACCAGTATCGCAGACTTAGAGAGTGTACCACTAGTCCCAGACCAGTCTCAACTGACCCGAAGTCAGCATCATAGTATGTATCACTCTCACTGGTCCCAAACCAGTCCTGCACTGACACGTAGTCAGTCTCAGAGTATGTACCACTGGTCCCAGACCAGTCTCAACCGACTCGAAGTCAGCGTCATAGTAGGTACAACTCCTACCACTGGTCCTAGACCAGTATCATTGATCCTAGATCAATGGAGGTCATCCTAACATAGGGAGTACGGTAGATACAATGATGCATCCATCGGTACTACTATGGTCCCTAACTTCATTTCCCTACTCATTGATCAGATGAGAGGTGCTTCCCATGAGTCCCAAACTAAATTGGTAGGATGCCTTGACAGGAGAACTAATCAATCCTGTCCTCACAGGAGAACACATCAATCTTGCTACAATTGCCATGGAGAACACATCAATCCAAGCCTCACAGGAGAACACATCAATCCTACTACAACTGCCATGGAGAACACTTCAATCCAGGCCTCACAAGAGAACTAATCATCCTGCTACACAGGAGAGTGAATCATCTTATCCCATAAGAGAGTGAATCATCTTGTCCCACAAGAGAGCGAATCATCTTGTTCCAGTGCGCACCACCAAGGGAGGGTGAGTCACCCTGTGGTCGTATGTTGCTCCAGTAAGAACCGTAAGCCCTCAGAGATCCTAGAGCTCAATGTATGCAACATGCAGGACCCTTGTACAAGGGTTTCTTGACGACTCCAATTCATTTGAGAAAATCACAAATTAGGTCTTTCCTCGGGGCTTTGACAAGGTGTATCGACCTGTACATCATCTTAATGCGATGAAGCCTCCTTGCTCATCGACTTACCATATCCCATATGATGTTCATCTGTTGGAGCAATTGACGAATACGGGATTCCTCAATAATTGAATCCCACCTCTGGTTGTTATAGAGAATCACAGTGGTATGTGATCAAACAGCTCACTGAAGAGCTTCCCCAACTAGGCAGCTTCATACAAGATCATACTTGTAGATATGTATCCGGTCTCGATGGTGCTTATGGCAACCAACTTCTACTTCCTGCTCATCCATTATATCGAAGCAGAATCCAAAGAGAAATAGCACTAAGAAGTGCTCCAATGATCCTCCACACTACCTGCCTAATCAGCATTCGAATAATCATGCAGTTTCATATTTCCGGCAGTGTATCTCAATCCATGAGAGATTGTGTCCTAAAGACATCTCAGAAGATTCTTGGCACCAATCTAGTGAGGCTCAACCAAATATGAGCTCACAATGCTAACTACAAAACATATGCTCAGACGGAGGTTCACCAAGAACATCAACGCGAATGAGTTTTTGAAAATCAGAGACATTTCCCAAATCTGGTCCGACATCACTACCATATAACTTCTAAAAGTTAAGATCCTCGAGGTAGTCACAGCCTAGTAGTTTATCATTTCACATCCAGAATCCAACTCCCTCTTACTTCTACAAGTGAGAGGGCCTGCATAGGTCATCCTCATAAGGTGCTAGTATGAGAGGTCTATCATCCATAACCATCGGGTGGTTTGGATCCGTTTCACTCCTAGTGATTCTCAGCTTTCTCAGACAGCTATTGATCCTCTCATACTATGCCCGGGGTGTTTAGCTTCAAGCCATAGAGGGCTTTCTTCCACCTACATATGTGATATTCCTGATTATCAATCTCAAGCTCCTCGGGTTATTCCACACCTGTGGACTTGCTACATGAGGGGAATGATACCCTTGTAATATTTTTCTTCGGTACATCTCAGACATGTACTTTCATGCTCCTTTTGAATTCAGGCATCCCTGTTACTATCTGACTCATAGACCTTCAGTGCTACGTGACAATGGTCATGGTCCCCAGTGGACACCCTACAATTTGATACAACCCTGAACTCAAAAGCATCTTTGAAAATTCTATTTCCCAATACATACCTTTCCATTGACGAGTGCCACCCTGAAACCTTTGACTTCCATTTCTGAGATGGACACCAGGTTCTTCTTGCAATCAGGTACATAAAAGTGATTATGGGGTTCCTTGCTTTCTTTGAAGAGTCGACCATTTCCTTGATGACCTGTATTACCAGTCATTCCTTTATTGAAGATGTCCCTGGAATGATTGTTATCTTCATCAAGAGATGCGTTTTTTCCATTCGGACACTCCTTCACATAATGGCTGAACTTATTGCAACCAAGGTGTTATCACTTAGAACCACAGTCCACGTATGTAATGATGTCCAAAGTTTCATATAAAAAAAATTTGTTTAGTGAATAGGTTTCTATGTGTGTCACTTTGAAATTAGAATTTCAAAAGGTATTGATGTGAGTCCTTGTGAAAAACCGTTAGATATCCTCCATCATTATTGTTTAAGGCATGTCTTGTCTTGTTTGCGTCATTTGTATTTTGCGCAGTGTTGCAGCGCAGTTTGATTGGCCAATTTAGCTGCGCAATGATGTTTCCGCCTTTTCGCAGCATATCATTTACCAGCCATTTCGTAGCGCGTTCTGTCAATTCATAATTGTTTGCGCTACGAAATCGGGGATTCGGGGTTTTTGTAGCACGTTTTCTTAAAATGTTAAGTCTGGGGGGATGAGTCATTAGGTCCGTCCACATTTTGTCAGTTGATGTCTTCTCCAGGTCATGATAGGTTATCATTCCGCCATAAGGTTTAGGATCACGCACATGACAATCATTCTAAGAGATTTTATGAGATATGGTTGTGTCATAATGTGTATTCATGCTGCGTAAACATGCCTGCTGTATGACGAGATTTAAAAAAAAAAAAAAACGCAAAGAGGCCCGAGTTTTCATTTAAAGGGATCATTGCAAGCGAGCCTGCACTCCAAAGCAGAAGTTGTTTTTGAATTGTAGCTGTTGTTAGTTCTCTGTGTGAAGATATTCGAAGCAAGATGGAGAAAAGAGAACATCGATCCGGTAGGTGCCTAAGAACAGAGCCAGAGGGGCTTGATCTTACACTCAGAGATGAAGGTGTAGCAAGAGCCTTTAAAAATGCTGGTTGCTGGAGGTTTTGCGAAAAGTTGAAGGGAGGACATGCAGAGGTAACGAAAGCTTTTGCATTGAATTTTACTGGCTTGAATTCTAAGGTGTCAATGCTAGAATTTCCTGTGTCTCCACAAGCCATTTCTATTGTCACTGAAATTCCGAGAGGAGGACAAGAGTGGTTCAAAAATTTTAAGTTTGACATGACTCCCTGTAAGGAATTTTTAAAAGAACAGTATGTAAATGAGGACCTCACCAAAGCTGTGCCAAGGAGTTACGTAAAAGAACATTATGCTCTGCTCCTTACATGCATCCAGAAATACCTAACATGCGAGGGGAGGTACACCAAAGTTTATTCCTATCATTTCAAACTCTTGTTGCATTTCACGGGTAAAGCATCAATAGACATCCCTTTCTACTTGTTCAGAAGCCTTAGTAAAATGTGTGATAAAATCCAGTTAAGGAAAGATGATTGTGAAACATCCCTGTTTCACCATGGTTTAGTAAAGTTGCTGGTGTTAGATGGTTTGCAAAAAATTGGTAGAGATTGGGATTCTTTTATTTTTATGGCAGGCTTTCAAAGCAAGACAGGCCTCACTCCATTCCCTGTTAGGGAAAGAGAAGGAAGAATTGAAGAACCTACTCTGGCTGAGCTCAGAAAGGAGGTGAAAGACCAAAAGAAGCCCAAAACCAAGTTGAGGAAATCAGAGAAGTTTGTGGTTATAAAGGAGACACCTAAATCATCAGCAAAGGAGACACCTAAGTCATCAAAGGAGAAAATCAAGCACCAGAAAGATGCACCACGGTCAAGTGGAGTTGAACAGGTGTCAAGAGTCAGAACCAGAAGTCAGTTAAGTAGAGAAAAAGGCAAATCAATAGCTGTGGAAGAAAGCCCTATATCAAAAGCCAGTCTAAATGATTTGCTTGAGGCAATTGATTTTGAGCAAGCTAAATCAGTGCAGGTTGAGTCAATGCCTATTGAACTAACTCAGTCATCACCTGATAGCACCAAAAAATCAAAGGCCTCAAAAAGGTTAAGGTTTGAGGAACCTGGTAATGAATTTATGTTCGAACCACGAAGGCCAGTCACCAGGAGGCAAATCAAAGTAGCTGAGCAATTGCATAAGGAAGAGGTAGCTGTGAAGGTACCTGCAACAAAAGAAATTAAACAACTGCATAAAGCAGAGAAGGCAGAGGAAATGAAAAGAAAACCATACACAAGAAGACAAGCAAAAGAAATGGAGAAGCAGCTACCCAAAACAGAAAAAGCCAAAAAAATCAAGAAGAAAGATATGGATAAAAAGGTCCCCATTGCCAAAGAAACCAAAACTTCATCTTCAAAGGAACAATGGGAGGCAGCCGAGAAAGAAATGGCTAATATGGAGAAAGTTGTAGCAGAAATTGCAGCCATGGAAAAAGAAGTTGCAAAACTAAAAGCTCAGCTAGGTAAGTTAGCTGCCAAATAAAATTGTAAATTTTAAAAGTCAGGTGCTACCCCAAGATTTTGTTTTATTCTTCTTAAGTTCATTGGTTTTTGAGGCATGTAAGCACGGCATATAAAAGGAAGATAAATTAGGAGTTTTGAAGCCAGGAGCAAAGCTGTTGCAGTCACAAAGGATATTGATAGATTTATTGAAGACTGTATTTTTGAAAAGGACAGCAGTTTTGTAGCGCGCTACGAAACTGCTGTAGATGACTGTTTTGTAAGAAAACAATGAAGTTGATGCTGAGGTCAGCAAATTTTGAAAGGAACGCCTCGAGGGCAGGAAAGAGACCATACAAGGCGATCTAAGCATTCAAAGAGTGACAGGTGTAAGTGTTGGAGCAAAAGGTGAAATATTTTGTTTTTTTGCTAAAGTCTTCCTAAAGCTACTTTATGACCGAATTATTAGGGTTCTGGTAGGGTTACCAGAATTTTGGGTTGGACATCTGTTCAGTTCACAAAGCATCCAGATCATAAGGCATATGGTGTTATCCGTGGTTATTAAAGGTATTAAATAGTTTGAAGCATGTTCTTTTGGAAATGAAGACTGATGGAAGGCAGGGACCGTGAAAACAGGGCACACATCTTCACCAACTAATGAATCATCTGCACAGCTAGAATCCAAAGCAGCTCGTTCAGTGAATGCCTCTCCAATATATTTCGGCCACTACATAAATGGTACAGGTGTCAAAGCTCAAAAAAGCATCATGCACACAAGGAGATAGAATTAGAGTTTCAATAGGATTAGGACTCTATGTATTTACAGCGCAATACCTTTGTATTTAATAAGTTGGTTTAGATATAGATAAGGCAATTAATGATAGATTTTCGAGCTCCACTCATGCTGGAGGAGGAGACTCAAGGTAGTTTAGTTTTGTTTTCCTATATATAGGAAAGACTCTGATGTAAAAAGGGTTGGAGATTTTTATAAAAACAGAGTTTTCATATTGGCTTATGTAAAGGACTTTGACAGTAATAGAAAGGATACTTTTTCTTCCCAAGATTCATCTTATGTTTCAAATGCTCAGAGTATATGTGGTTTGGTCTTTATTCTTCTTGTTTTACAGTTCATTAAACATGCAATCACTCTGAATTCACCTAGTGCTCAGACTTTCTGTGTATGTTTATTGAGTTGA
>APFE031717146.1:184659-223494 GCA_000404065.3 Pinus taeda | reverse complement strand
AAAGGCATCATGCACACAAGGAGATAGAATTAGAGTTTCAATATGATTAGGACTCTATGTATTTACTGCACAATACCTAATGTATTTAATAAGTTTGTTTAAGAATAGATAGGGTTAGTTAATGCTAGGCCATCGAGCTCCCCTCATGCTGGAGGAGGAGTCTCAAGTAGTTTGAGTTTTGTTTTCCTATATATAGGAGAAACTCTGATGTAAGTGGGGTTGGAGACTTTTTGGCTTAGCTGTTGCTTTATGCTATGAACTATAATCAGTAATGCAGAGAGGTTTTCTTGAACAGATCTGAGTTCTCATGGAGTTAATCCTTTCTTGATCTATATTTTATTTTGATAACTTGCAGTAGATCTTATTGTTAATACTCAGAATTCATAATCTTATGCTCTGACTTCCTTTAACAATAAGATGACTGTGTTTTATATTTGAACCACCAGCACTAGATTACATTGTTATTGGTCAGAATTCACAACCATGTGCTTTGATTTCTTTTAATGATGGAATGATTGTGTTGAGCAATTGATCTCATTGCTATTACTCATAATTCATAATCTTATGCTCTGACTTCCTTTAGTAATGAGATGAATGTGTCTTTCCATAATCTTGTGAGTAAATCACCTTTGAACTATCAGCAGTAGATTTCATTACTATTACTCAGAATTCATAATCCTATGCTCTGACTTCCTTTAGTAATGGAATTATTGTGATGACCTATTTCCCTAAGTGAATTATCTTTGTTTGAAAACCCTATTTGCCTCAGCTTTCATGTCAAGAAACCTTGCCACTGAATTTATTGACTTGTTGACTCCATAGCCCAATGGTAGCAAGCCTTCATCTTTTCAACCTGCAAACACACAAACCCAAGATAGAGTTAGCCATCTATATTATCATAAATCAATATCATTAATCCTTTGAGAGAGCCCTCTCAGGCTAAGGAGGCTAATCCTTAGTCAAAAGATTGGTCTGAAACAGTTACACAGAGTCTACCTGATCAACATCCCTTCAGTGCTTGATTTTGTGATAACACAAGGCATCCACCTTACCTTCCACCCTTAGATCCGAACTTCCCAATGAAGTGATCTTTAGATGGGCCATCAGAAACTTCCGCTATCCCATTCTGATAACATTCTTTGCTTTGACTTCACCTTGGGTGAATTATGAGGAACCCATTGATCCTTCTGTCTTGTCCCAATTGACTTTGGTGATTACTCTTTCGCTCTTGCTTGGGCATTGTCTTCACCTCAGCTCTGATACCATGTTAATTTTAGGTATGTTCTATTCTAGAGAAATTTACTTAATTTCTTTTCCATATTAGCAATCACATCAGCATAAAGTAAACTGCAGATAGAACATAAATATAAATCACAGAAGACAAGCCAAGGCAAGAGGACACAAGATGTGGCGCAAGCTAGGGACAAACCCCACAATGTGTGGGGAAAACCTTGATCAATTCTTCTTTTATGTTCTTCAAAGTTCAATCGATAAAGAGAGAGAGAGATGGTACATTTACAACAGAAGTCAACACTTTGACTTATCTAGATCATTTTGTTTAACAATGAGATCAGTTGAAGACATTCTACTTCAACTGATTCTAAAGGTGGCGGCTTCACCTATCGTAGTGCTGCATCTAGGTCCACTTGTTGCACCACTGCATAATGCACCATACTAAACATGATTATCATCATGTTGTCCTTCATGTCCATGATCTCATTGATCATGCTGCTGTCCATGCTCCATGTCATCATGCACCTATGTTGCCCATCATGCTGCTCATAATGTTGTTGTTATAACTTATTGATGCCTCATCATACAACCATATGCACATCAGCCTTAGCTTCTTGCTATGGCTTGCAACTTAGCAAAGCAACTAGGATATAGTTCCATGGAATACTCTATGTAGCCCCATTATTTTCCATATAGGGTTTGCTCAACTTGACTGCGTTCATATGTGCTATATTATTTCCTATGTCCTGATCATGAACCTTGTAGATATTACCAATGTGTACCAATATTGACTGTGTGGCATATTACATTATCTGTGTTCCATCTATATGACAGCGTTTACATACATATGATTCCATGCACAGCATATAGGTCTC
Organism: Pinus taeda; assembly: GCA_000404065.3. Taxonomy (NCBI): domain Eukaryota; kingdom Viridiplantae; phylum Streptophyta; class Pinopsida; order Pinales; family Pinaceae; genus Pinus; species Pinus taeda. The sequence continues at coordinate 221,386 of APFE031717146.1, read as the reverse complement.
ACCATGAACAGGACTATGCTATTTTGCTATTCCTTATGACTGCATTTCACCATAATGCCACTGCATTCACCATGACTTTGTTTCACCATAATTCCATTGCATTCACCATAACTATGTGCCATGCTACGTGTTATCCACGCTACCAGATTCAAGTTATGTCATGTGTATATGTAATGACTAGCGTATAGGGTTTCATCATATTGTTGCGGCTACGTTCCAATATGTATTGTCCTTCCATTATAGCATATTTATGCCCAACATATATTCTTTCTAGGACCAGCGTTTTTATGCCCAGCGTGAAGACGTTGACTACATTCCTTCCATTATTTATGCCCAGCGTACATCTGTGTGGCATTATATTCTTCATTGCTGAAGACATTGACTGTGTTCCTTTATTTATGCCCAGCGTATATCTGCATGGCATTATATTCTTCATTGTTGAAGACATAGACTGTGTTCCTTTATTTATGCCTAGCATATATCTGTATGGCGTTATAATCTTCATTGTTGAAGATGTTGATTGTGTTCCTTTATTTATGCCCAGCGTATATCTGCATGGCATTATATTCTTCATTGCTATGCGTAGTCTTCATTGATGTGTATATGCTAATGCATCGATGACAGCGTATGATCATGTACAGTGTAGGTGTCTCCCGTATCTGCATATATATATCTTCATTATTGAACAACATAGTAATCTTTATCTAGGGCATCATCTCCTTCACCAAAAACCCAAATGTGGAGAGGAGGAGACCACTTAAAGATGTTGTGTGAAATGAATTTAAGTCCTCTCCTATTTATACTAAAACGTATAGCTTGAATAGACATGACGTTTGGGCTTCTTGAGCCTACCTAAGAGTTGGTCGGCTTGATAATAATTAGATAATCAAAATAAATTCATATCTCCATAATTACTTATCGGAATCGAATGATCTTTAGATCAATACTACACCTCTTGACAAGAGGGATCCAATAAAAATATTAGTTTCCATAAATAAGTTGACTCACATGGAGTTTGGCCCTAGTTGCCAATTTAACACCCTAGAAACTGAGATTGGGACTTCAACTCTCCATCCAACCATAGGATGACTACACTGCAAGTCTTTCTTGCAATCAACCATCCCCAAGCTAGATTCAAAGCTTAAGGAGGAGTGCTCAAAGGAATTAACAAACAACACCAATTGAAACTCGGAATCTAGAGATTGCACCATCTCCACCAACCATTTAATACAGGGAATCCAAATATTATACCATCTCCACCCACCAACTGATACAACGAACCTAGATATTATGTCATCTCCACCCTCTACTTAATGCAGGGAATCCAAAGATTGTACCATCTCCACTCACCAGCTAATGCATGGAATCTGGAGGGTGCACCACCTCCACCCTTATAATAATACCCTAAGTGGCTCCACCCTAAACTGAGAGTCCATAGCTAACTAAGAATAATCATACAACAATACTTTTAGTGGATCAACCCTAAACTAGGAGTCCAAAGCTCACTAAAATAATTATTAAGCCTACAACCAAGCATAACAATATACCCTAGATACTATTTAACCAAGAATCTAAAGGAACAAGGTCTCCACCCAAAAGGGGAGTCCAGTGAACCTCTACCCTTCACCTAAGACATGTCCACCATGTTCCTCTAGTTTTCACTACCGAAAACATGTTTCCCTTTCCAATCGTCCAGTGACATTCTTCTTCTCTTGCCCATTGTCCCACAGTGGTATCTTGTCCTCTTGGAACCTTTTTCCAAATTTTTTCGCTCCCTTTCTTTAGAATCCTCTTTCTTATACACACTTTGTCCTTCTCTCTTCAAATGCCCTATTTTATTTATCCCCTTCTTCCTGCCACATCATGGGATCCTTCTCCCTCTAGAACCTCGGGGTCTCCTTTTTCGTCATTATTGTTGTAACTATATGGTGGTGGCGTGTTGTTATGCCATTTTCCATCCAATTGCAACTTCCTATGGCTAATGGATATCTTTGTTCCACTACTCATGCCATTCTACCACATTTGTTTTTAATCATTTACGTTTATGTTTTATAATTACAAAATATATTGTCCAGTCAGGTTGCCACTTAATTAATAATATCCTCAATTCCAAAGCAATCTCCTCCTCCACAGCTCTAAACCCATGTCCCAAATCTCAGCCAATCCATTTTAATTTCACAGTTTCATTACAATATTATCATTCATAAATATTTACAATGGGAATTTTTATCATAAGGGTTTGTCACAACTAGCTCCTTCCCATACATTTTTTGCAGCTTCCCTGAACTACTACATGAAAGTAATATAATTCTATAGGAAGACCTAGTTTTGAGAAAAAGCTACAGGTTGAGGAATTTTCTGGCATCTGACCTAGAGAAAGACACAAGAAGAATCTTAAAAACTACCTCTTTCATCACCATGCATCATATCTTAGTTCTTCCTCCACTATTCTCCATTTTTAACCCTACAACAACTCAACTTATTTATTTTTTCCACCATAGCCACAACAAAAGAACTATCCATCAAAATCATTTGTTCCTCCATGAATTATTAAGTCTCTTTGCTACTTCAGAAGAGTATTTTAGTTATCATGAAGGTATTTTGTGACTGCTACAATAGACTACATAGTCCTATAACATCCTACAAAAATATTACAGGGTCAAGTTCCATAATAGAAAACCACTCTTACGAAGGACCACAACCTACATAAAAGGCCAATAGACCCAAAACAAAACAATCAACAAGTCACTCATTCTAGCTTTAAAAAAGTGGCCTAAGCAGCTACATGATTTCCTATAAGCTACTCCAAGACTAATTTTTCACTAATAACACCTTGAAAACACCTGCAAATGAACAAATAACACTCTCCAACACCATGAAAGTTAAGCATAATATACAAAACTCTCTAACACTCACCCTATGAATTCATTCAAATCATAAGGAAAACATTTTTTGTGCAAAAAGGGAATGGTTAATAGCCAACCAAACTAGCAAAAGTCGGAAAGCAAATCCACTTTGTCTAAAAGTTATTACCACTTGTGGGATGACAAATGAGACAAATCGGTTATCTTTTGAAATGGTGGTCATTTTCATCTATTGATGACAGATGAGGTGGGTTGTGCAAATTTCGATGAGGGTAGGTAGGTCAACTCAATGTTGTGCGTTGATCCTTCCTCATCCACTACCCTAAATCATCTCCACTAAACAAGGAATCGACTGAAAATCACCACCTATTTCCATTTAATGTTCTTCATGCAAACAAGTGTTAATAGGTCTACAACAAATGTTCCATCACTATAGGAGGAAGCTATAGGGCATCGAGCTCATAATTTCAAAGTTATAGGAAACAAATTACAGGAAGCTACAAGAGAGAGAGGATTTGTTGCAGGAGTTTAGAGTATTTCTGAAATCACTCACATAGACCCATGAGTAGGCTAAAAGAGGTTGGATTTCTCAAGAAATTTTAAGTCTACATTTGTTCCATAATGTTGCTCATATTTTCCATTAGACCTATTGCTTAGTTATTATAAATTATTATATTTTCTATGTCAAGATTGTGAATTAGGGGAAGGGTAAGTCAACTAGTTTTTAGTCTCCATTCTTGGATTTTTTTTGGACATATAAGATATTTTTCTAATTAGATTTAAATATTTTTATTTTTTACAAATTGCAAAAAACATAGTCCCCTACAGCCACATGAAACTATGTATCTCATAGCAGCACAAGAACATTTTTTCTTCCTACCTGAAAACTTGGCCAAATTTTTAAAATTTGTACCCTAAACCTTTGAATAGTTTGTCATGCACCCTAGGGGGTGAACTTAACATAAGAGAGCCAATTGATACAACTAGAATTCATAAGAATCCTAAAGTTGTGGTTATACTAGAAAACTAACAATGGTTGGGCTTCTTTGAAAAGCTCATAAGATTTGATGAATGAAGTTGCTTTAGAATTTGTAATGAAATTGAACAATCCTAAAGGCAAAGAATTGATCACTACAGTAAAGGGATTGGCGATATATGTTAATGAATATTCCATCAGTAAGGTAACCACTCTCCCTAAGGAGGTACATTGGAGCAAAGAAGAGAGGTAAGAGGTTGCCAATGACAAGAGAGGATTCCTCCTCCTCAATGAACAACTAGAAGAGGATATGAATGGAATTAGAAGGGAGAGTGTGCCTTACCCTTTGGATGAGGTAGCCTACCATATTCTCAAATAAATTTCTTGTGAGGGTGGGTTGAGCATAGTCTATTCCTGCTAGTTTAGACTCCTTTTTCAATTGATATTTCAAGATAACCTTCCAATTCATGAGCTGCTAAGTATCCCATACTTCCTATTTCAATCGATCGAGGAGATGGGCACTAATGTCAAGGAGGGTAAGAATAATTACTTGGTCCATCACCGCTTAATTAAATTCTAGTCATATATGCATTAGAAAATATTCATCATCCCATCTCCTAGATGGATTTTATAGATATGGATAGAGAAATATTCCTAAAGGCTCGGGATGAATTTGAAAAAACTTAGAAGATTTCAACCAAGAAGAGGAAAGGGAAGACAATGGCCAACACTATAGAACAAAATGAAGAAGAAACCCTAGAGGAAGAAGAGAAGGAAATAGTAGCCACATTAGCAAGCCTTGACACTGCCAACTAGCCAAAAACAAGTAGACTTGCTAAAAAAATTATGTACACTAGAAGGAAAATCACTACAATAAGGTATAGTGGCAAGCTAAAGCCTCCTTCTTCTATCCCTATCACTCTTGAGGATACTCCTAGTCCAATAAAATCAAGGCTACATGACGTAAAGGAACAAAAGTTACAAGAACTATAGGCACAACTAGAAGAAATGAAAGCACCCCTTGACGAAACAAAGCATCAAGTATCATCATAGGGGTAGGCTTCCCATCTATAGGAATAAGTTGTCCATATACAAGAGCAGTCTGCAGAATTGTAGAAAACCAAAAAAGCAACCAAGTAACCAAGGAAGACCCATTCATTTTCTCTTGGCCATTAATAAATGATCCTCTTGTTGTAGGAACATTAGGAAAATGTCTTCCTGAGCACTTAGTGCCCCAGTTACTACTCAAGGTGGACAAAGAAAAAGTAGAAAATCATTGGTGGAAGAGAATATCCCAATCCAAAGGTGTAGTTGATATTACTAGAATGGAGGATGAGATGAATAAAATGAGGGAAGAAATGGCCTTCCTAAAGCTGGAGCAAATAGGAGAAAACAACTTGTGAAAGAAAACAAACAACTTAGAAACCAACTACAACAAACACAAGGATTGCTACAAGCAAAGGACATTCAAATTGCAACCTTGGAAACATCTTTAGAGACTATGGCACACCTCTCTTTAGAGGAAATTAACTACAGACAACCTTCAGAGGTTTACTCATTATTTTTAAAAGAACAATTGTGTCAATTTCATATAAACATGATTGCATAGAAAGGGACCATCCTTTTGTAGAAAACAGGGAATTCATTGGTTTTTTACTACTGTGTAGTATGGAGGAGAAATCCAAGGTTGTTGAATTCTACCTTCACCAACCTTGTGCTTACAAATTTGACTATATGGGATCTAAACTCATATCTAGGGGATGCACAATTGTTGGCCTTAACATCTTGGTTAAGGCATGAGGAGATCATAGCTGAAGAGGTGAAAAATATGATGGAAGGGGAGTTGAGAGAGCCACATGGATCGGGCCTAAACACCCATACCCATCCATCCTCAACTCATGTTATTCTTGTAGAAGAACCCAAGGTAGTGCAAGTTTACAAGAAAATACAAGTGGAGGCCATCTACACTTTGAAGATACTTTTAGATTGTTAGGAGAGGAAAACTCACAAACTTGCCAAAGGAGATGGCAAGAATTTCCCCATAGTATGAAAATCATAGAATACCACTCTCCTGATCGATTATAAGTTGCACTTGCCAAGACACCTTTTTACAAGAGGATTGTTCAGAGACTTGAAGTCTAATGGATTGGGCTTATTTATGTTCAATCCATCCCTATTGTTATGGATCCAATAACATTGGAATCAAGAATAGGAATACAAGGAATGGAATTCCATTAAGGATAATGTAGGTTTCCACCTAGCAAACACAACTACTTCTAGATCAGCATGGAATGTCAAGCAAGTTGTCAAAAAAATGAATGAGAAAGAGCAGAGGGGAAAGAATAGTAAGTTTCTCAAAGGGTGAGAAACAATTCTAGGTGGGGGGTATGATGGGCCTCCCAAATAGGTAAAACATAGGGCCCATCTAACCACTCTTAGGCACATAAAATGATATATCAAAACTTCCTTTTCTACACTTATTAACAATTTTCTAACTTAATGAGTTCTTAGGAGAGTCAAAGAGATTTTTCATAGTTTATCTGCCTAACATGACTATTATGTAGGATATTTAAGGGATTTTGCACAGATTTTGAGGAGATCTAGCCAAAGATATTCATGGGGCTTGCTCCCTTCTACAAAATAATCCCAACTTGGCTGGCTAAGGACAATAAAAGTTCCTTCCTATTGTTGTGTGGTGGCATACGAAACAAGATTCATTTTTTAGGAATTTTGGAGGGAAAGTAGTCCTCCCCTCAAGGAGGCTACCCCCTATCCATATTCAATAAATAAGAGGCTTGAGTAGCCCAATATAAGTAAAATAAAAGCATCTTGGAGCATGTGAAGAATAGGAGAAATTTAGATTTCAAGCAAGTTTTATAACTTTGTCATGTACAAGTAACTATTTAGTTAATGGAAGTCATGATGTCTAATTTCAACTCTTAGTCTAGCTTTCTTCTAAGGGTTCTGAGCTTCCTCGGGTTAGGGCCCACCCTAGGTTCTCAAGGTCCATCTTTTATTATTTATGTTCATGCATTTGTTTAACTCTGTTAAATATTTTGAATGTTACTTTTATGTATGGTTAATTAGATAGTTTTACGAGCAATATTTTTATCTTAAGAATTGGTGATAATAGTTGTAGTGATTACACTTGTTAAATGGCATGTTTACTTTACATTTTGTTCGCTTTCTTTGTTGATGTTTATTTGATGTCCATCATTCATTGTTTGTTGTTTTTGCATTGTACCCTATTTTGCAGCTACAGGAAACCCTACAACCTTGCACTTTGCTAGATTAACCACACAAGTTGTTTTAATGATTTGGACAAGTATATTTTTCCATTTTCCATCTTCTCCTTAGATTCTTTTCCTTCTAACCTCACATTTAGAATGTTCATATGTTCGTTGGACTGTGTCCTTAGCAAAATAGGGACTCCTATAGTATATTGCAACCCACCTTCTAAACATGCTCAAATTTGCACCAAAATCATGATTTTCCTTGCTTGGTGTATTACGATGTTCCTGGAACCTTGAGAATGGAACTTAGAGGTAGATAGAGCTTCTAGATACCTTTATTTGATTTGTTGTAGAAGTTTCTTCTTTTATGCAAAATTAGGGTTTATTGTTTGCAAGCTTTTATTTCAGTAGTGTGTTTGCCTTCCTTGCAAGATAGAATAGGTGTGCTTTCATTTCATTATAGATAGAATGGTTTACCTTCCTTTATTGCAAATAGCCTATGTTTGTGTTTTTCTTTGTTCCTACTAGTTATTTCTTGCAATTTCAGTTTTCCTGTAGCACAAAACAGCTAAATAGGTCATTGTGTATCTAGATTTCATCTCAATATTTCCACCTACATAAAAGTCAACATAAGAAAGAGATAGTGCTTGTTGCACATATAGTTTCGTTCGCTATTAATTTTGTATGAACCCCAAGTTGAAATTAAAGTTGATACCCTTTGAAATTGCGACATTGTTGTTGCAACACTGAGGGCCATCACAAAGCTAGTTAGAACATTATTTCCAAAAACACCAAGCTATTTTCACTCCAAATGACCTCACATATGGGCAATTTATAATAGATTTAACTTGACTTATTTTGCGGGGCGGTGGTCACTTGTGTATTAGGCTGGGCCAACTTGTCAAGATAAGGTCATAATACTTCAAGTTTTTATCTAATGTGGTAGGCCAACCTATCATCATTTTTCTAGGCAAATTATGTATATATTAAAATGTTTAAATGATGGGGCTGACCTTAAATACACGTGTTCCATTAGTACTTGGAGGTCTCTAAATAATTTGCAACACGCATATCCTTGAAGGTGTGATGTTTTGTGGTTAGATTTTTTCTGGTTTTGACATCATTCGTGGACTCCCCCTTGCATTGACATCTCCTTCTATAATTCCCCTGGCTTTGACATCAACGAAAACTTTATCCAATGGTGCATTGACCCATAATGTAGGAAGATATAGCTACGTTCATAAGAGAATGCACACTTCCTAGTAACACAAAATAAAGTCTATACCATCCCTTACATGTACCCACTCATATTTGGAAAGACATTTCCATGGAATTCTTGGAAGGGACATGATTACTTGCTTGTGATAGTTGACATGTTCAATAAGATGCACATTCTCATGCCCTATAAAAAGACATCATTATGCAAGAAATATAAAACTTGTTCTTTGGATAGGTTTGGGTGCACTTTGGGATACCATGGAGCATCATGTTAGACAGGGACACTAAATTTATTAGTGCATTTTTTATTGCATTGTGGGAGAAGATAAAAACAAAATTAAAGAAATCTACAACATTCCATCCACAGGAAGATGGGAAAACATAAGTAGTCAATAGAACTTTGGTACATCTTTTGAGGGGTTATAATCAGAAGCATCTAAAAACCTAGGAAGGAAATATGGTCTACATATAAAAATCCTACAATAGATTAATCTTCACTTCCACTGATAAGATCCCATTTGAAACATGTTTTGGATATTTTCCACTTAGCCTTTGGATGTTTCATATGGATAGTAAGGAGGAGTGAGGGAGGATCTCACAGTTGATGCCATAAGGTTTGAAAAAAATGTTGATAAAATTAGGAAAATTCATTTTCCAGTATAAGATACACTAAAGAAGTCACGAGAAAAGTCTCAGGCTAGGCATGATCAACATAGAAAAAATAAGTATTTAGAGTAAGAGACAATGTACGGTTACATTTGAACAATGAGATGCTACAATAAATTGGTAAGAAAATAAAGGCTATGTGTAATGGTCATTTCGAGATACTGGAAAAGGTGAGAGATAATACGTACAGACTTAGTATACCCCCACACATGCACAATTACTTAGTGATGAATGTGGAAAATCTAAAACTCTATGAACCATTCATGTTGGCTTAGGAAGAGGAACAAGTCCTAGATTCTATAGAGGACTTAGCTTCATGTGTCCATGTAGAGTTGAAAGAGGATATAGTTTTGTAGAAGAGGTCTGGAACTACACGACAAGGGAAACATGACCATTGGAAGATTAGGTTGAAAGGATAATTTCTAAGCAAATCTAAACGGTACTCGAGGGAGAAAGTAGAGAGAAAATTTCCTCACGTCATTTAGTAAAACCTTTTTGGGACCAAAATTCTCCCAAAATGGGAAGGTATGATCGAGATTAGATCATTATATAATTTGGCATCCATCTTGATGCTTTCAAAGTGCAAAAATTGAAGAAATCAACTTACAAGAGTAGTTTTAGCAATGGGATCAAATTTGGAGAATTGGGGTGTGAAACCTTATGGGGATGGTTTTAGGCCTTAAATGATATTTTTTAGGGTAAAACTTTGTCAATTAAGCATTTCATATTGTGATGTTATCCTACACATATATACCTTTCCAATGGTCTAAGAAGATGCTAATCAGAGTTCACATGCAAAATTTATGCCTCTTAGAATTTGACCTATTGTACTTGACCACTATAATTCAAGAGGAAGTCATGTCAACCCCCATTACTCATGGAAATAGGGCTAGTCATGTGGAGACTATGAAGAAGACTCTATAAAGATAAAAGTTGTAACTCTAGTTCAGAGTTGGAGTCAGACTTAACCCTTAGTTAGCTAGCAGGTTATGTTACATTTGAGCTACTTGGAGGAAAAGGGGTTCCATTCTATTCGAGTGCATTTTGTTCCATAACATAGTAGCTGAGAGTGGATAGAGACAAAGAGTAGAATAGAGGGGGTTTGTGCTTTGTAGTAGTCCATGAGCCAAAGGTCTCAAGTAGCACCATATAAAACTAGGTTAGAATTATTTTCCCTTTTTATTTGCATCATTTCAATTAAGACAAAACAAAACAAATCAATCCCACCTTTGAAGGTTTTAACCCTATACAAAAATTACTTGCAAACATTTTTTTTTTAAAAACAAGAAATATACAATGACGAGAACATAAAATATACACTGAGATTTTTCTCCTGGAACCCAAAACCAAGAAAACTAGATTGATTTTTCATTATATTATTTTCAATGTTACAATATTTCATATACATGTTGAAACATTTATAAACCCCCAATCCATTAACCCTAGATTAGAACATAGTCATAGTTTCATTGCCCAGATTTACAAAACACCATAAACAAAACCATGATGTGAAAAACCATGCACAAAACCATGGGTGAGTCTGCCCCACCATGAGTAGGTCTGTCTAGAAAAAACTTTTTCGGGGCACAACATAAAAACACTTAAGGCTAGTCATGCAAATAATATAACACATACCTAACAACCTTCCAATTGTATTTTCTCCTGAAATGGGTTTCCCATATCATATCTTGGTGTTCATTTTGATATTATGTTTGTATTTCTCTAATCTCCATTTTTCATATTGTATTTGTTGTGTGCATAAGCATAAAAACAATAATTAATAAATCCAAAAATCTAAGAAAAATTAACCCTCATAGTATAGATTTCGAATTTTAATCTATTTTTTATCAAAACTGTTGTAGTGAATATCCATGATGTTTACTAATCATAAGATGAATCTATGTTTTTATTGTGTATGCACATGCACATATTTTAACCAAAACTTTCTAGAGAAACTACACAGATGCTTCTCCATATTTATAAATAACACCTCTAATAAACTGAAAACCTATCAATATATACTAATACACATCATCCAATAAAATTTTAAATCGAAAATTTAACAATACAAAAATATGACCAAAACATTATAAGTAATTATTAAGCTAACCCTTTAACCTATTTTATATATATTCTAAATTATTTAAATTATAAATTTTATCTCTTTTATTTTATTTATTTGATTAAAAACACTCATACACAATAATTACAACATAATATTATATTATATTATTTAAAATATTATATAAATTAATACGTTGTCCACGTGTGACATAGAAATATGGCAAAGGCTAACCAGCCTGCCATAGGGCATTAAATGCCCTGGTACATGCATGTCCTATAACAAAATAACACACAGCTTTTATTTTTAATTTATGTAACCACCAGAAGTTGTGTGTTATTATGTTATAGGGCATGCATGTACCAAGGCATTTAATGCCCTATGGCAAGATGGTTAGCCCTTGCCTAGAAATACACCTTTCCAATGTACCAATAAGAAGTAAATTGTGAATATATATAGTATCACTTACATGTAATGATAATATGCATTCACTTATAACTAAAGAGTTATGGTTTAAATTTTTATTATTATTTTTTTACAATGATATAAATTTTCGGTATTTTAGGTGAGGTTGTTAATTTTTATTTATTGAAATTATTAATATATTATTATAAAAAATTTAAAATTTGGAAAATTTAATCACTTAAATTTGTTATGGTGTGGTTTATAAGATATCTAAAAAGAATTGAGCAAATGAGAATAGGTAGATGGGAAAGAAAACATGGATGAAACAAAACTACATATGGATGCAAAAATGAAATATCTACCTCAATGCATGTATGTCTCACAAATAGCAAGGAGCTAAAGGATTTTGTTAGGGAGAAGTCTCTAAAAAGGTATGGGAAAAAGTATGGGAAAAAAAGTTGGGTAGAAAGAATAAATATTACATTGAGGAATTCAACCCTACTTGTGATTTACAACAAAAAGAGTTTATTGGAGCTAGCATTTAGTGGAGGGAAAAAGTTCTTATTACTCAATTAAGGATCAACTCACATCAACTTTGGTGTGAAAAATGAGGGTGGAAAAAGCTTAAAAAAGCTTGGGAAGACCGGGTGTGTACATTTTGTACGTCTCGGGCTATGGAATCAGAAAAACATTTCATTTTGGAATGTGATGCATTCAAAGACATCAAAGAAAATTATGATAACATGTTAACATCAATTTCTTGGCATTGTCCTTTTAGCAGGAGGATTGTTGGAAGGTTAGACCAGCGCATAATCAATTTGAATCGGAAAAAATTTAAATTAAAAAAACGGAAAACAAAAACTAATAACCTTATAAACTATTTTTAATCTCATAAACCTTAAAATATCATTTCATTACGCCGTAAGGCGTTTCCCTCTGAAATCAACTTACCTCATTGCCTACCTGTCATTTTGTGCACCACACGATTAGATGTTAGACGATTAAACAAATTTCAAGCGTTAGATCAATGGCAAGGGGAAGAGACACGGGCGGAGCTATCGGCCTTGGAGCGAGCGGACGCATCTGGAGTAAATTTGGAATTTGAAAGTCTTCCTCTGAATCATTCTGTTCATGCCGAGCAATTTCTGGTAGCCAATGCAGCATAAGACGGGGAGGCCCAGCTTAGATTCATTGCAGTCTCAGCGGCCCCATGCAGCTTAGATTCATTACAGTCTCAGCGGCCCCATGTGGGCATTGCAGGCAATTTCTGCAAGAAGTTTGGGGTGTGCCTGAGATTAACATATTGATTGCTGATGAGCATGCTGAGACCCGGTATCTGGTTCAATTGGATCTTGATATTATTTAAGGACTTCTCCTGTAGCTTCATGACAGGGATAGCAGAATCCGAACTCATCATTTGTCAACATGTACCATTATATTTCCATCGCTGATTTCCTTCTTGATGTTTTTTCCTTTTTGTAGATGAAGCAGTTCTACTAGAGTTCCTGCCATTTAATAGAGTTGATGATATCAATTCCTCTGCCTTAGCATTACAAATCATTGTCTCTGATTCTATCATATACAGTTTCATCTTACCTGATCATATCCAGCCCCATTAAGTGAACGACATTTATTATAGGCGATTCATGTTGGAGAAAGGGGTAACAGGACGCATGCTTTTGCATCATTGGACAAGCCTACAGTGATTTACAATTACCTGAGCGAATGGGCTGTGGAAAACCTCCAACAATACTGATGGCCAGAAATTAATACTTTGGGCGATTAATTGAGTGAGTAAACGCAGATGCTATCCCTTAGCATGGCATTTGATTAACTTAACAACAAATATACACAAGCAACTTCTCTCAATACAACAAATTGGGCATAGTGCTGCAAAATGTGAATTTCACACCAGCAAACAGAGCCACTCACATTTATGTTCTATGAGAATTACAAGGTGGAATTTTTACCAGTAATTGATTAACATAACCAGAACCAACCAAGCACATAACAATTAATCATACTGTACCACAGATTACTACTTACATGGTTGATTACTACTTAAATAGGAAAACCAGCATTCAATGAGGATTTTATGATATTATATTTAGAAAATTAAAAACCAATATTCAATACTTAAGGATGAGCTATGCACTGTCAGAGACTATGGTGCAATTTTACTCACTGGAAATGTCTAGCAGGCTATTTTGACTTGAGAGGAATCTTCGATCTTCGTGCAGGTATCTCATAGAAGCCCCTCATGCCTCTTCAACTACCCTTATTCTTCCTTTCTCTCCAATTATCTTCCTATCTTTTCATTCCAGCACCAAACTCTCTTCTTCTCCTTTCATTGCAGGACCAGACTAGTTGGTGCTGCACCTAGTCTCATTTTCCGTCTCACAAGGCAAGTAAATCCTCCATTGTAATTATTTCACTGCTCGCTACAGAATCAAAAGTGGAACTGACATTGTTCTAGGAAATAGTCTGTACATTCTGATGACTAAGGTTGCAGTAAACAAATATCATATCATTGGAGGCATTGATATTCCAGTCTGTTGAGATCGTTTATTTGAGTGTATCTTTCCAAGTAAATTCCAAAAAAATAGAAGGAATTTTCATAGTACTAATCTACTTATCTATTCAAAAAAATATTTTAAATAATACAAGATCATAATCTTACCAAAAATTATAACCCCAAATAAAAAAATCCAAAACACAAAATAATTAAATTGCACTTAATTAAAATGATTTTCAAACCTGTGTACAATGTTAACAGAATTAGGGAATGTTCCTTAATCTTATTTTTGAAGGAAAAAGGTCTTTAAGCCTTTGTGCAATGTTAACACAATTTGGTTTTGTAGATCCTGATTCCTTAGGCCTCTATGTCAAAGTAAATTTGTCTGTAGTGTAAACAGAGAAGGCTCATATATAGGGTCATTTTATATATAGGGATTATCCACTGCACTTCATGCCTTCACAGACCAACCCTTCCTGCTAGATATAGTACCAGTACGAGTCTTGAGAATGATCTGTCACACATGAGATGTTGTCCTCTGACAACAAAATCAATGTAAACAGGGTTTTTATGGTATGCAAAATGATACAGGAGTCTCACTGGTTCACGGGCAATCCTCACAACCAAAAACAAAATTTGTTTCCAGTTAAGATATTGATAGATTCTTCACTGATCTTAACTGAGCTCAGAATTTATGTTCTGATCAAGATTTAGTTATAGAGATCATACCCTATATAGAATTCTGGTTTTGTAAAACACTTCCAGGGCTTGCATCACATTTTGAATTGGATTACATTCTGTCAACAATTGTGATTTGTAAACTTTACTGTTCGGTTGACAATTCACATGTCTGATAATCATTACAATGGAGGAAGATAAATGGTCCAGGATTCATGCTGGGACCTCTCAAGGGAATAATATCAACTCCAACACTTTGTATTACTGATAGTCACTAGACTCTGATAACCATTACCTTGGAAAAAGAGAACAGTCTAGGATTCATGTTGGGACCTCACAAAGGAATAAGTCATTGAAGTGGAGGTTGGATTCACAATCACCGCATGGTACCTTCCTAAACAATGCCTAAGTTAATTTGGGCTGCCAGGATTTGTAATACATTTTTATTTGGGAATTGAAATGGGTCAACATGGAATCAAAGTCTGAATCATTGATTCACATTTGTTGGAGAATGATAATATAGAAGTCAAACTGCCAACCACCACTGGAAGCTCATAAATAGCATCGAAGGTGTTTTGTTTGGAGGATCAATAGAAGTCAAATTGCCAACCAACACTGGAAGCTCATGCATTGCATCAAAGGTGGCTTATTTAACTGTTGAATGCCTTCTTAACGTTCCAAAGTTTTCTACAGAGTTCCTAAAGTATAGTTTGCCATAAATTAGAAAGGAAACATGTCTTACTGCCTCTTGGGCATATGTTGTGTAGTGGCATTATGGCATCGTCTGTGTTGTTCAAGTTTCTACTGTGTAAATAATTGACTTGCTTCCAGATTTTTTGTGCACTGACTATTGCAGCCTATAGATGCACCATAAAACAAGTTACAACAAATATAAAGCAGAAGAGTGTTTTGCCTTCACACAGCTGCTATGTAAACATCCAGCCAAAAAACCATGCCAAGCCCCAGACATCCATACAAGTTGAAAAGAAATAGGCCTTTTTGATAACACAGTCACAGTAAAGCTCAAGGAAAAAAATACTACCATATATTTCTAGATTTTCAGTCATTACATGGTAATATAAAATTCAGGCTTCAACATATAATTTGGGCCTTGGATCTTCAAACAATACACTCTAAGCTTATTTATCCAACTTCGTTTTTTTCTTGAATCAGATGGTAGTAACACTAAGCTACATTGAGTTAACAACAACAAAATTTTACATTGAATAACACACATTCCAAGTTAGCCCAAGGCCTTGTGCAACAATTATCCCCAAATTACCCCTTTCTAACAGGAGGCAAACAAATAATCATGTTTATCAAGGATAACAAATGTAGGAAATACATCAACTAAAACATGCAAGATAAATATAATGAATGTTAGATTTTTTGTTAATCTTCACATATCCTCTGGACCTGCATCTCCTAGAAAGCAAGGTTTTGTCTTACTATCTACGTAAGGACAACTGAATAGTACTTTAGGAAGGTTAACTGACCCTTGCTTTATGAATAGCCCTTTAGGAAGAAAAAATCTTTTTAGCCTTTATCTATAGAGAAGTATTGAATACATTTAATTAAATAATAAAAAAATATATAATGAGGTAACAAAAATTGTCACAAAAAAAAGACAGACAGAGGAGAATGCAACAGAGAAGACAGCGTGATAATCATGCAACAACTTGAATAGATAAATTGTAGTCACACTTTGTAAGTGTGGGAGAATTCCAGATAATGTAAGGTTGACTCATGCATTTTATTTCCAAAGCACTGCAATTCTCTATCGTATATTTTACTCTCTAATATTTGTCCACTGTGAATACATCATTCTTTTTGCTAAAATTAAAATATTTCAGTGGATGGTATGTCTTTTATTTGTTGTACATTCATGCCTTAATCAATAAATTTGATTCCAATTGCTGAGCACTCTAGTGTTGTGAACACAAGCTCAATATCTCTCTTTGATCATTGGAATTTTTTCCAATATTTGATACCAAAGCTAATGGTCTGTTCATAAGGAAGGCCAGACTTTAATTTTCAGGTTGGTTACCTATTTGAAAAAGAACAAGCAATACAACAAACACCCATGCAAATTAGAAGTCTCAAAGTACATCAGAACCATGGTTTTAGCTAGCTTGACTTTCTTCTTTATCTAAAACAGATCTGGCTATAAAATTTAACAGCATGGGATTTCATATGGAAGCTGCAAATGGGAATTCCATTATTGAACAAGATCATTTAGCATTCTAGAAGAAGATGAAGTAAAACATACCATATGGACTGCTAGAATCAACAAATGGGAAACTAATAATCACATGACTCTTACTTGTATCATTTTGAGCATTAATGATCAAATGACTCACATCAGCAGTGCCAAAACACCAAAAGAAAAATGGGGCACATGTGTGTGAAAATAAAGCTATAACTGTGAGCTTTGTCTGAGGGAACTTCACCAAATAAAGAGGAGGCTCCTAATATGTAGCCAAACACAACAATCAATTGAAATTCAAGTTGTTTAACATTTATGAATATCAAGCTATCATCCTAAGATATAGCTGAGGAAGTTTTCACAAATAAAGATGACAACATAAGATGTGGCCAACAACATCAATCACTTCAAAAAATTGTTAGAGATGCTAGCACCTGTTGAGGCACCAATTCAAAATGTACATCCAGTCATCGCCTTGCTTGCATTACAAGCCTAATCTTATGACAGTTTGGTCACTTCATTTGAGATAGAGCCCAGATCGCCATAATAATGCAAGAGAAGACATGAAAGAAATATTCAAGGTTGATAACAAAAAACACAGTTTTCTTTCAGCAAGTAGGAACAAGAAGTTTGAGAAAAAGGTTGTTGATCTGACACGAAAATGAGATTCACTTGCAATTATATTTTTTGTTGCTAAAATAGCTAGGTATAATTCATTTATTGCAGAAAGCAATGGCACCACACCAAAGGAGCATTGGAAAATTTTCAGTTGAAAAGGAGGATAAAGCAAATGTGACAACATACTTCAGGTAGTCTGAGCCTACTACTTACATCAATCCTCCACCGGTTGGTGCCCTTGCATTTTTTCGTAGTCATCCTTCCTAGCAAGCATGTGAAAATTAATGTGCACAAAATTCCTCTCACAGAATTGAATATATTTGTACTCAAAATCTCACCCCAATGAAAAGCCCAAATAAACTATGCACCTGGCAAAGTGTACAGGCAGGCACAGTGGATGTAGGAAGCTTGCAATGGCGGTGGTTTAGGATTATCTGATTTTCATGGCCTCCATGGCTAAGTGGGTAGTACACAATCAAGCACACTGGATGCAGGAGCTTGAGTTTGCAATTGTGATGGTGGTGGTTTATTGTGTTTGGAGCAGTTTTCAGATATATATAATTTTCCTTGAGATTGGACTGCGTTTGGAGCAATTTTTAGATATATATAATTTTGTTTAGGATTATACCTCCCTACTTAACTATTAACCATTAAACCACATCCTAAAAACTATTGAAGATGTCTGAATGGCTAAGTGGTTCGTTATAAATTTGGTAACTGATTACGATGCAATGGGAAAACACCTTCAGCGTCGCTCGAACCTGCGCCCAAATGGAGACCTTGAATGTATCTGTTTCGCCAGACGCTGGGAGCTGCCAATGCAAACAATTTATAATAGCACGGGGTGGGATTCGTATGCATGGGCCTTCCAGGCGCCCGCCAAAATGGTGGATGTCATTGTTCACAGAGTATAATTTACCTTACGCCTAGGGCATAGCCTGCCGGGATTCAGCACTGCAAGCAGACCTACGAGGTGAGCAAGCACCATGAACAGGAGAAATGAATGCTCGAGAGGACCTGTTCCGGTTGTGCAAATGGAGCAAATGAATGTTTGGCGCGAGGGATCGTTTGAAATTGCGCGGGTGTTGGTTGCCAGCACAGCGGGTGCCAGCTCAGAGGTGGTGGGGAAAAGAAGCATTAATTAGTGTTATATGTTATCGATTGCTTTACATAGTGTTATATGTTATCTATTGCCTTACGGTGTTTTCTTTGCAACGTCTGGTGCAAATGCTAGTTATTTTAATTATGGAGTTATTATGGATACAGGTCTTATTTAGATTTTTATTTTTTAATTATGTTTAATTTTTAAAGTTCTATCAATTTTTTTAATTATTTTATTAATGTGGTTATGTCAGTTTATATTTTTTATTTTCCCCTTTATCCTTGTGTTTAAATAATTGAATTCTAAAATTTTCTATAATATAGTTATAATTCACAAATAATATTGATATCGTTAATTTTCTATGTAAATTAAAAACAACAATAAATAAATTTTTAATTTAATTTTAATTAAATTTGAATTTAAAAATTTATTCTATAAATTTGAATTTAAAAATTTATTCTATAAATTTGAAATTTAAAATTTATTTTTAATTTCCATTTAACTTATCTAATAAATGAAAAGCAAAAATACTATAAAAATATAATAAAATCATAGAAAATAAAAAATAAATATAAATATATTTTGATAAAATTAAAAATATGTTATCAATAACATTATCTACTCTATTTCTAATAACATTAAAATAAAAATAAATATTACAAAATTATATTTAATAAACTTATAAAATAACATTTAATATTTATAAATTATAAAAAATAAACTACGTATAAATTTATTTGGATTTTCTCAAAATTGTTAAATGTCTCAATATAATGTCCATTATTTAAATCTTATTTTTGCTCCTTTAAGAAATATATAATAAATTAAAATATTAAAGTATATATTAGATGTATTAATACAATTTATAACATTTATGGCAACTTAATACTCTTTCATGTAAATTTAATGGTTTTTATTTATTTATTTATTTATTTTTCAAAAAATTTCCTCACCGTCGAATACTCAAATGTAAAAATTATGCAAAAATTATGCAAAAATTAATTGTCTCAAGCTAGAGACAATATTCACTATATAATCAATTGGTTTGTTCTATGAAAAATTTGATGGTTGCTTTGTTTTAGATTGCGTTTTCTTAATTAGAACTATCATATCATGTGATTGGTATAGGCTACTATGATAGACTTGTGAGGAGAGCACCTGAGTCGAGAGGATGTAGTGTGAGCCTAAATAATTCTCTCTGTAGTCTTTCACTTGCAGAAGAGAGCCTAAATAAATATTATATTCAATGTCACTTTGCTGCAGAAATGAAGAAGAAACATGTGTCATATTTTTCCTCAGATGAAAAAACTTAGCTCACAATATTACCACAACAACTGGTAGAATGAGGGAAATTGATCTGTTGTAATGTCTCCAACTCGGGTAAAACAAAAAAAAAAAAATTATGGTATTATTTACCCTCACCAAGACACATGGCTCGTTGACATGGTCTTATTCATCATAGGAAGTTCTAATGTTTAAGTGGCACATATTTGTATACGGCCTAGATTTTTCCTCTAGTCCCAACGTAAAAGTCTCAAGGCTCATTTACTTGCCTCTTGGGTGTCATGTGAATGTTGTCCACGCGGCCGCAAAACGCTAGGTAGCTTGTCCACCTTCACATGGCAGAGAGAGGGTGCCATTAATCTGGTTGTCCGTCTGGTACATGTCTGGCAGATTGAGTCCCATCATTGTGGTAGCCCCGCCATCATCGATGGTGGAGGTCTCTTCCTGCTATCCAATGGCTATTGCAAACTTCCAGTTTCCATCCTATGCCTCGGTCTAGGGCAGAGGAGCTCATTTGGAGAGGTTGCTCCTCGCAGGGCTAGCTTCAGTCAGCTCAATCCATGCCACCCGGAGTGTCGACCTCCTGGTTCTGGTTCAATGTTGGCGAATCCGGGTCTACTACCCCCTTCAGGTAATCTACTTTGTGGTGAAATTATTCTATGAGATTTCTTTCCAGGTTAGCAATGCCTTGATTCTGCAACAACTGTGACCTCGTCCCTTCGTTGTTTGCAATGCTCAAGTCTCGTGTGTGATAATCTGTTGCAACCCTGAGAGACGAGTCTAGTATACGATGGTTCCACCCTACTCAGGTAAACCTTCGACTCATTGCAGATGTTTTCCTTTTCTAATCTGTCACAGTTTTTCCTTCTTTATCATACTAACGCAATTCTTTTGTTTTATTTCATGATCGAGTTGTTCAGCTTCATGTTGGATGCCTACTCTAAACTAAGGATAACCTCCCTTGCACAAGGTCGCAGGGTTCCAGGTATGTGCATCTCCTTCGGGTGAGCCCTCAGAAGGAATGTCTTTGTTTATTCATACATGGAGGGTTAGCAAGGGGGTATTCTCTGGCTGTGGCTCTGTCGAGACATATGGAAATTCATAAGGTCGTGCTCGGGTGATTTTCATGTGTAATTCTATCTCTTTTGTTATAGGAATTTTTGGCTTAAGCCATAGCTCAGTTCTTGACCGGCCCTTAGTATTATGGCACGGCTATACATAATCATGTCACGGCATGCTTCCTTCTTATAACTGCAATGTAACTAAAATACCTGGTATTGAGTTCCGATATTAATGTTTTGGTTCTTTTACTGTTCCTATGCTGCATGCTCTAATTCTATATTTTGTGGTAGATGAATAGAGAAGTTTTCTTCGTTGAAGGTCGGATTCAACCAGCTGTAGACTTTAAATTATGATTTATTATCTATCTGTATTCATACAGTTCTGTGAATGTATCATATATTGGGTTTCGGTCTCGAACCCGCTTACTGCCACGGCATAATAACACTCTGCTAGATTCTTTATTCGAGTTCCTTAGGGTTTGTTGCTTAAAATATCTTACTTGAAGGTTTGTGATACCCAAGTATGAGTCCTGGCCACCTAAGGGTTGTTGTCGGGCCTATTCAGGCCCAGGTGCTACTCTTGAGTGGTGGCCCCATAGCACTGTAGCTCAACCTTGGCTGCAGTGCACCGTGGCTCTATTTTGTGGTGGTCCTTATTTATATTGTTCATAGAAAATATCTTCGGTTCTGAGATCATCAACTATCGTTCAAAGTTACAATGAAACAATCTCAAGAATGGATTAATTTCTACCCTCCTAGTCTTTCTATGTCTTGCATAGTTCTTCTTGCTACACTGTTTAACGTAGATATTAATGCGGACCATCTATTGTCTGTTTGGTTTCCACTGCATGGTGCATTTTCAATGTTTATATGTCAATGTACATTCTTTATTACAGAGTTTTCTTGTCTCTATTTACTCTTGTGGAACCCTGCACTGGCTATTACTAAACCTGTAACCATTTTTAATTTGATAAGACATTGAAATGTTATTATGATTCTATACAAGGTAGACCCTACTCATGACCCCAATGTGTAAACCCCGGGGTCATATGACTCTACCAAATGACCTTGAAGAAACTAACTCACTGAGACTAACTTTCAGTTTAATACAATTATTAATTGCAGTTCTCTGTTAAGACTGAATTACAGAAATAAATTCTTCAATTCACTATGTCATTAATGAAATTTCAGGTTAACACTACGTACCTGATTTTTCTGTCAAAAAGTAATTCCAGGAAATATTCACCTCTGCTTTTTGCAGTTAGCCAACCTCCCGACCATGAGACTATCCTCCGAGACCAGTCTCCCCCCTAGCTCACTCAAGGAGAAACAGTCCTTGACAATTAGTTGCACTCTAGAAGCTCCCTTTCTCCTGCCTTCTGTCAGTCCTCTACCGCACAATATCCCCCTTTCCGTCCTTTCCTCAGAAATCACCCACGGTGGAGAGGCAGTTAGGGTTGTCAACTATTTCTTTTTATTTGTTTGAAAAAAAAAAGAACAAAAAAAAAGAACATAACTTCCCTCCTCAAAAGTTACATAATATTCCCGTGACCAGGAACTCATTTTATTTATTTGCTCATAACCAAATATCAATTTATATAGCATGTAGTATCATCATCCATCAGTTTGTTTCTTTTCCTTTTAACTATGGTAAATAAAATATTTACAGAATCCTGGGGATATTACATCTCCCCCCCCCTGAAGTTGGACATCGTCTCGATGTCCTTCAGTTATAAACAGCTTCGGGTAAGCCTGTCTCATGAATTCTTCATCCTCCCAAATGGCCTCATCAGGCCCAAAGTGCTGCAACTGCACTTTAATTTGGGTAATAGCTCGCTTCGGCAGCAGCACTTCTCTCCAGTAGAGAATGTTCACCGGCTCGACCAAGATTTCTCCTTCTGGTTCGACCTGCAACATACAATATCTTAAATTAGTTTCTTTTAAAAGAAAATCTTTAGGTTGGTCTACCGGAAATAATTCTCACCTGTACATCCTGCCATTTGATCACATGTTTAGGATCATACACGTATTTTTTTAATACAGAGACATGAAAGACATTGTGGACTTGTATGTGACTCGGCAAGGTGAGCTAGTAAGCCATCGGCCCGACTCTTGCTAAAATCTGGAATGGCCCACAATATCGGGGTGCCAACTTGGCACTCCCGCTCCATTGCAATGTACTCTTTTTTGCCTAAATCCACACATACACATGATCACTGACTTGGTATTCTTTAAACCTCCTCTTCTGGTCAGTAAAGTTCTTTTGCCTATCATGGGCAGCTTTTAAGTTAGAACATACCTTTTTGACCATATCCTCCATTTCCTTGAGCATTTCCGGCCCTAACATTAGTTTGTCTTCTGGTCCACCCCAGCTTGAGGGGGTGCGACACTTCCGCCTATACAAAACCTCAAAAGGGCTCATTTGCAAGGAGGTATGATAGTCGTTATTGTATGCAAATTCAACCAAGTGCAGATACTCCTCCCATTTAGTGGGTTGCTACATCACATATGCCCTTAACATGTCTTCCACCACTTGGTTTACCCGCTCCGTTTGTCCATCGGTTTGGGGGTGATATATTGTACTGAAATTCAACTGCGTCCCTAATTCCGCGAATAATGTTTTCCAGAAAACTAATGTGAATTTCACATCACGGTCCGAAATTATTGTCCTTGGTAGCCCATGCAATCTAAATATGTTTTGCATAAAAATATGGGCAATCTGTACCGCCTTGTAGGTAGACTGCATAGGTATGAAATGCGCTGCTTTACTCAATTTGTCTACCACCAATATAATGGAATCATTATTCTTCCTTGTCTTAGGTAGCGCTGTTATAAAGTCCATAGAAATGGTTTCCCACTTCCATTCCGGAATGGGTAATGGTTGCAACAACCGCACCAGATGTTGATGTTCTACCTTAATCTGTTGGCACTCCAAACACCGTGCCAAGTACTCAGCCACATTCTTCTTCATACCCGGCCAATAGTATTATTTCTGAAGTGTTGTGACCATTTTCTGATATCCCGGGTGCCCACCATAATGACTTCTATGGAATTCATCCAAAATTAAATTCTAAATGTTGTTTTGATTAGGAACATACAGTCTTCCTTTGTAATACAGCATTCCAGTTGTGTCCACATTGTAATCCTGTTGTTTTCCTCTGCTGGTAGAGTGTTGTACTTGCTATTTTATTTGCTGATACATCATATCCTACTCCGCTGCCCTTTGAATCATCTCGACAAAGGGGCTTCTCCACTCACTGGATGAAATTTCATATAAACTTTGTAATTTTCGACTCAGAGCGTCTACCACCCGATTCTCTTTTCCTTTCAAATGTTTGATCTCGAAATCAAAACCACCTAGGAAATCCACCCACCATGCTTGCCTAGCATTTAAAGTGGGTTGATTGAAATAATTGGTTAAGCTTTGGTGGTCTGTTAATAATAGGAATTTGCTTCCCATAAGGTAATGTCGCCACATCTTCAAGGCGTGAATAACGATTGCCAACTCTAAATCATAAGCAGAATATTTCTGCTCATGTTCCTTCAGCTTCCTAGATTCATAAGGAATTACCTTCCCTTCCTGCATCAACACACCCCCTACCCCTTCTTTGCTTGCGTCAGTGCACACCATATACTCTTTGTTAGGATCAGCTATGCTTAAAATGGTGGCAGTGATAAGTAGGTGCTTCAGTTGCTCAAAACTTCTTTGACATTCCGAGGTCCATCTGAAGGCTCTCCCTTTTTTTTGTAAGGAAGTGATAGGATATGCTACCCTTGAGAATCCCTCCAAAAATCGTTTGTAATAACCGGCTAATCCCATGAAAGATTTGATGTCTGCCATGTCCTTTGGTACCAGCTATTCCATTATAGTCCTTATCTTTTCGGGATCTGCTGTGATCCCTTCCTTTGTGATTATATGGCCCAAGTACTGGATTTCTTCTTTGAAGAAGTCACACTTACTGAACTTGGCATATAAGTGGTGTTCCCGGAGGGTTTGCAGCACTAATCTGAGGTGCTCCTTATGCTCTTCCATGGTGCGAGAATATATCAGTATATCGTCAATAAAGATCAGCACAAATCTGTCCAAATATTGATGAAATATGTTTTTCATTAAACACATAAAAGTCGTTGCAGCATTATTTAACCCAAAGGGTAGCACCAAAAACTCGTAATGTCCATACCTTGTTCTAAAAGCAGTCTTGGCTATGTCTTCCTCCTTAATCCGGATTTGGTGATAACCTGATCGCAAATCGATCTTGGAGAATATTGTTACTCCTTTCACTTGATCAAAGAGTTCATCGATCCGGGGCAAAGGATACTTGTTTTTGATGGTCAGTTTATTCAACTGACAATAATCTATGCACATGCGAAGGGTCTTGTCCTTTTTCTTAACAAACAACACTGGAGCCCCCCAAGGAGACACACTTGGGCAAATGTAATTTTTGTCTAACAGTTCTTGTAATTGCATTTTTAACTCTGTCAACTCAGGTGTACTCATTCTGTAAGGTGCCAGGGATACCGGTGTTGCCCCTGGTATCAGCTTGATAGTAAAGTCTATATCCCTCTTAGGTGGCAGTCCAGGAATTTCCTCTGGAAACACATCAGCAAATTCTTGTATCATAGGGATGTTGTCCAATGTGGTTGTTTTATCTTTCGAGTTAGCATAGCCCACTTTGATGGCATACATCTGACACCCCTTTCTAATGCATTTCGCTAATTGAGAGGCGGTTATTGGCTGAATCTGCAATGACCACTTAATTCCCTGTAGCTCCTGCCTCACACCAATTCATCCCTATAATGGATAGTCTTTGTTTTGCAGTTGACTAGGGACCAGTGTTTTTCTAGCCAATCCATACCAATAAGGACATCATAAGAACCAAGGGGAAGTACATTCAAATCTACCTTTATTGATTGTCCTACTATCTTTAAAGCACAATTATCGACCTTAGCAAGTACTCTTCGCTTGGCCCCTGTAGCCAATTGTACTAACCATGGGTTTCTAAATTTAACAGTTTGCAATTTACATTGCTCCACAACCTTAGGACTAATGTAACTTAATGTGGCTCCGGGGTCAATTAAAATAGTTACAGTAAGGTCTGATATTTTACCTTCGAATTCCACCATGGTCGGCTGGTACTCCGACTGACGATCTTCCAGGGCTTCATTAATTCTTGGTAGGTTGCATCCTATGTCACCGATTGTAGATGCTTCATGGATCTAGGAAACCTGTTCGGTCCCCTTTTGCTGTGGGTAGTTTTTAACGTAGTGGGGCCCACCACAGCCCCAACACTGCACCGGGGGTCTAGCTGTCCCATCACTATCCATGTTTCCCGACTGTTTGCTGATTCTGGATTCATTAGCAGGATTTGATGTCAGTGAATTCTTCTGTAAATTTCTGTTGTTCTGTCCTTTGGCGAGACTCTTATTACTGCTACCACGATTCCCTTTACTGATTACAGTCATTTTCCTGCTTCTCTTATCACTCCATCTCTTACCCGAAATTTCTCCCTTTTGTTTACTTTGATGGCAACAGATTATGGCTTTGCGTATTACTTCATCCATGGTCTTCAGATTGTCAAACTCGATTCTTTCCCTCATGCCTAGGGGTAAACTACTGACAAACCTCTGTACTTTTGCCTTTTCCTCTCGAATATAAGGCACATAACACAGTAAGGAAGTAAAGCGGGTAATAAATTCATCCATAGTTTGTTGTCACAATCACAAGTCATGGAATTCCCTAGCATTTCCGTCATAGAAATGCTCAGTCAAGTATCTTTCATTAAAGTACCTCTGAAATTTTTCCCAAGTAATACTCTGCTCACTTACACCTTTTACAATTTTAACTTCTTCCCACCACAGGGTGGCTTTTCCTTGCAGTTGGAAAATGGCCAGCCGTGCTTTGAGGTTGTGGTTGTACTCGTATAGCTAGAAATATTTATTCATATTAATCAACCATGCTTCAGCAACTTCCTCCAATTCTCCATCAAACGCGGCGGTTTAATCTTGCAGAATTCCCCTTGTAGCTCTATCCATTGCCTTTTAGAGGTGTGATGCTCGGAAACATTATCAGACGATTCCTCTTGTTCTTCCTCCCTTCCTTTTGTCCCTTCAGGTCCTGTATGGTGACCCTGCTCCTCAGATTCCCTTTGCTGCCCTGCTCTTGGGTTCAATGGTTACTGGTTTTGCTTATCATATAGGCTTTTGATAATTCTTTCCTACTCTAAAGTTAATCTTGTATTATCTTCACGTAAACGGGCCATTTCATTCTTCAACTCTTGTACAGTCTCAAGTATTGCGCGATTCGTACTGCGGGCCTCTTCTCCGAGCTACACCCATAATTCTAGGTTATTTTCAGGACCCGTTACAGGCCCCTGACCCACTGGAAACCTGTTTGAGACATTATCTGCTCTTCTCATCTTGGTAGTCTGTTGTTTCCCTGTTCTCAACCTAAGGAAAGTGACAGAAGAATGATTAATGCTTTAACTGAACTCGTAAAATTAAGCTGGAATAAATGTTGTTACTTTTATTTGTCCTTGCCTATTTTAGTATGAGGATACACTCCCAAAGGCCACAGTTTTGAAACTGGGCTCTGATACCAATTGTAATGTCTCCAACTCGGGTAAAACAAAAAAAAAAATTATGGTATTATTTACCCTCACCAAGACATATGGCTCGTTGACATGGTCTTATTCATCATAGGAAGTTCTAATGTTTAATTGGCACATATTTGTATACGGCCTAGATTTTTCCTCCAGTCCCAACGTAAAAGTCTCGAGGCTCATTTACTTGCCTCTTGGGTGTCATGTGAATGTTGTCCACGCGGCAGCAAAACGCCAGGTAGCTCGTCCACCTTCACATGGCAGAGAAAGGGTGCCATTAATCTGGTTGTTCGTCTGGTACATGTCTGGCAGATTAAGTCCCATCGTTGTGGTAGCCTCACCATCATCGACAATGGAGGTCTCTTCCTGCTATCCAACGGCTATCGCAAACTTCTGGTTTCCATCCTATGCCTCGGTCTAGGGCGGAGGAGCTCATTTGGAGAGGTTGCTCCTCATGGGGCTAGCTCCAATCAGCTCAATCCATGCTGCCCGGAGTGTCAACATCCTGGTTCTGGTTCATCGCTGGCAAATCCGGGTCTACTGCCCCCTTCAGGTAATCTACTTTGCGGTGAACTTGTTCTATGAGATTTCTTTCCAGGTTAGCAATGCCTTGGTTTTGCAACAACTGTGACCTCGTCCCTTCGTTGTTTGAAGTGATCAGGTCTCGTGGGTGATAATCTGTTGCAACCCTGAGAGACGAGTCTAGTATATGATGGTTCCACCCTACTCAGCTAAACCTTCGACTCATTACAGATGTTTTCCTTTTCTAATTTGTCACAGTTTTTCCTACTTTATCATACTGACGCAATTCTCTTGTTTTATTTCATGCTCGGGTTGTTCAGCTTCAGGTTGGATGCCTACTCTAAACTAAGGATAACCTCCCCTGCACAAGGTCCCAGGGTTCCAAGTATGCACATCTCCTTCGGTCGAGCCCTTAGAAGGAATGTCTTTGTTTATACATACATGGAGGGTTAGCAAGGGGGTATTCTCTGGCTGTGGCTCTGTCGAGACATATGGAAATTCATAAGGTCGTGCTCAGGTGATTTTCATGTGTAATTCTATCTCCTTTGTTATAGGAATTTTTGGCTTAAGCCATAGCTCAGTTCTTGACTGGCCCTTAGTATTATGGCACGACTGTACATAATCACGCCACGGCATGCTTCCTTCTTATAACTGCAATGTAACTAAAATACCTGGTATTGAGTTCCGACATTAATGTTTTGGTTCTTTTACTGTTCCTATGCTGCATGCTCTAATTCTATATTTTGTGGTAGATGAATAGAGAAGTTTTCTTCCTTGAAGGTTGGATTCGACCAGCTATAGAATTTAAATTATGATTTATTATCTATCTGTATTTGCATAGTTCTGTGAATGTATCATATTTTGGGTTTCGGTCTCGAACCTGCTTATTGCCGCAGCATAATAACACTCTGCTAGATTCTTTATTCAGGTTCCTTAGGGTTTGTTGCTTAAAATATCTTACTTGAAGGTTTTTGATACCCAGGTATGAGTCCTGGCTGCCTAAGGGTTGTTGTCGAGCCTATTCAGGCTCAAGTGCTACTCTTGAGTGGTGGCACCACGACATTGTAGCTCAACCTTGGCTGCAGTGCACCATGGCTCTATTTTGCGGTGGTCCTTATTTATATTGTTCATAGAAAATATCTTCGGTTCTGAGATCGTCAACTATCGTTCAAAGATACAGTGAAACAGTCTCAAGAATGGATTAATTTCTACCCTCCTAGTCTTTCTATGTCTTGCATAGTTCTTCTCGCTACACTATTTAACGTAGATATTAATGCGAACCATCTCTTGTCTATTTGGTTTCCATTGCATGGCGCAGTTTCAATGTTTATATGTCAATGTTGTAGGAATTTACAGGGTAAGTTCCTCAGACAGAACACCAAAAGGACACCGCTCACAAACAGATCACAGATCAATACACCAGTATTTGACGTGGTTAAAACCCTCAGAGAGGGAAACAGTCCACGGCCTGCGCCAACGTGGCTACTACAGGCAATTTATTAATAAAAGAATGAAAATTTACATAAGCTTCTCTCATGCACGGTAACCTACAAATGACCCTCCATGCGCTTTAAATAGAATTCATGGACCAATCGGGTGTCAAGCCACGGATCAAGTGTCGGTAATACCGAGGAGAGAATGAACCGTCGGATCACTACATATCGTGACCGTCGGATTGTAAGTTACAAAATGTACAACGGTAAAGAAACACACTTTACCTAACTCTATACTAGACCAAGTTAAACTTAACTATTTCCTATGTGTCGGAATATCCTAACATCCCCCCTTAAGAACAACTTGGGATAGGATTGAAGGATTTACAAATATGACACAATAGGAGAAGGAAGGAGGCACTAGAGCCTATCCCCCCTTAGTGACAACTTCCGGAACTCCAAGCATATATCGAAGTTTAGTGAACTTCGCCTCTGTGAGAGCCTTTGTGAAGATGTCTGCAACCTGATCATCTGTTGAACAATATTGCACTTCAAGAACATGGTCATGAATGAGCTCTCTGATGAAGTGCATGTGAAGTTCAATGTGTTTGCTGCACTGATGCTGAACTGGATCTTTGCAAAGCTGAATGGCACTTTGATTATCACACCAAAGTGTAGTCGGATGCTGCTGCTAAAAACCAAACTCTGATAAGATCTGACGAAGCCACAAGGCTTCCTTGCTGGCCTCTACGGCACCACGATACTCTGCTTCTGCTGAAGAAAGAGAAATGGCAGTTTGTTTCTTGCAATCCCATGTAATAGGTCCTTAACCAAGAGTGAACACATAACCAGCAGTAGACTTCCAATCATCAGGGTCACCAGCCCAATCGGAATCAGTGAAACCAACCAATAGAGGAGATGCTTTAGCACTGTAATGAATGCCAAACTGAACTGTACCTCGAACATAACGAAGTATTCGTTTAGGCTCTAGTGCCTCCGTGGCTTGACACCCGATTGGTCCATGAATTCTATTTAAAGCGCATGGAGGGTCATTTGTAGGTTAACCGTGCATGAGAGAAGCTTATGTAAATTTTCATTCTTTTATTAATAAATTGCCTGTAGTAGCCACGTTGGCGCAGGCTGTTGACTGTTTCCCTCTCTGAGGGTTTTAACCACATCAAATACTGGTGTATTGATCTGTGATCTGTTTGTGAGCGGTGTCCTTTTGGTGTTCTGTCTGAGGAACTTACCCTATAAATTCCTACAAATGTACATTCTTTATTACAGAGTTTTCTTGTCTCTATTTACTCTTGTGGAACCCTGCACTGGCTATTACTAAACCCGTAACCATTTTTAATTTGATAAGACATTGAAATTTTTTATGATTCTATACAAGGTAGACCCTGCTCACGACCCCAATGTGTAAACCCCGGGGTCATATGACTCTACCAAATGACCTTGAAGAAACTAACTCACAGAGACTAACTTCAGTTTAATACAATTATTAATTGCAGTTCTCTGTTAAGACTGAATTACAACTGAATTACAGAAAGAAATTCTTCAATTCACTATGTCATTAATGAAATTTCAGGTTAACACTATGTACCTGATTTTTCCGTCCAAAAGCAAGGAAATATTCACCTCTGCTTTTTGCAGTTAGCCAACCTCCCGACCATGAGACTGTCCTCCTAGACCAGTCTCCCCCTGGCTCACTCAAGGAAAAACAGTCCTTGACAATTAGTTGCGCTGTGCGCCCTTACCATCCGGTCCTCACCAGACTTGGCACGCTCCCTTTCTCTCTCTTGCCTTCTGTCGGTCCTCTACTACACAGTATCCCCCTTTCCTTCCTCGGAAGTCACCCACGGTGGACAGGGAGGGAGTTAGGGTTGCCAATTGTTTCTTTTTATTTGTTAAAAAAAAATAAAAAAACAAAAAAAAAACATAACTTCCCTCCTGAGAAGTTACATAATATTCTTGTGACCAAAAACTCATTTTATTTATTTGCTCATAACCAAATATCAATTTATACAGCTTGTAGTATCATCAACCACCAGTTTGTTTCTTTTCCTTTTAACTATGGTAAATAAAATATTTACAAAATCCTAAGATATTACATCCGCTATGGATTGATTCAAATGGAAAAGTTTTCAACATACATGTTGATCAATGAAAATTATACAACTGAGCATTTATTCATTAATCGAATTCGCCATTCATAGCACTTTAAGTTTTTGCTTGCTTCATATAACTTACCTATTAAACAAAATTTTGGAACTACATCTCCAGATATAACATGCTGCATAGTCCTTCATTGAGATTAAAATCAAGTTGGAGCTTAAATTATGCGGAACTTCAAATTACAGGCCTTTGTAATGCACTGGTTGTGGATTCACTCGAGCCATACCAGTCGAATGCAGAGGAGATAATTCTAATGTCCGACTTTAACATGAAATTCCAGCGTTGATTTCCTCATTATCATCTACATGTCTCTCACAACGCACCAAATGTTAGCAATCCATGAATATTCAATGTATTGACACTAAAGAAATTAGAAAGAAATAACGCAATTTGAAAAAAGAAATGCTATTATTAACTCGTTACCTCACGCTTGAAGACGTCCGATATCAAATCTGAAGGGAAAGCTTCTCGGGAAAAAGGTGTCCAAGAGCTTTAAATTGTTCACAATTTTGTTTCGGAGATTGATTAAGGTGTCCAAGAGCTTTACGGTGTGTGTGATGTGCCTGCGAAGAAATTTGGTTGAAAAACTGCTTATGGACGCCACTCTCTCCTGTTTCTGTCTCTGTTGCTCGCGAACTTTGCGAATTTAAAACTAGTAGAACACATTCTTCGCTTCAATGTTACCATACATCCACAGTCGACCAATGATCTGATCAATCTGATTGGGCAAACGCGTACTCATCAATTTGATCAAGGCAACACATAAGCATAAGCATGAAGATGAAAAGGACATGTTCCGACGACCCATCACCCATCCACGTAGAGTGAGATCAAGGGGCATACATTACAGAGCAAATTGGAGCGCAGGGTGAAATGAGAGTCGTTGATGAGATGTTTCGACAAAAAAAAAAGCAGAGTGATTCTTCCACTTCTGACGGATCCTAACGCACAAAAGGTGACGACGGAGAAATATTATTTTTTTAATCAAACTCTTCGGGTTCCCATCATAACCAGCCATCTATCAATAACTCGACGAAGCATATTCTCTTAAAACTCAATAGCTTCCGTTGATAAATCAATAAAAAATAAAATTCAATCTAAATTTATCTATTTTAAGTGGAAATATGAAAGCTTTAAGCTAATAAGGTAATGAAATGAAATGATATTTTAAAGTTTAAGAGATTAAAAATAGTTTATGAGACTATTAGTTCCCTGTTTTTTGTTTTTTGCAATTCAATCATTTATGCTAACATGTTCTCATAACTTTCTCTTATGTCTTTGAATACATCTCATTCCAAAATGAAATGTTTTTCTAATTCCACAGTCTCTGTGCAAAATGTACACTTGTTTCTCCCAAGCTTCTTTAGGCCTTTTCCACCATCATGTTTCACACCAAAGTTCATGTGAGTTGGTCCTTAATTGAGTAATAAGAACCTTTTCCCTCAAGGGAATACTAACTCCAATGAACTCTTTTTGTTGTAGATCACACTTACGGTTGAATTCCTCAATGTAATATTTCTTCTTTCTACCCAACTCCTTTCCCCATACCTTTTTACCAAACTTCTCCATACAAAATCCTTTAACTTCTTGATATTTGTGGGACAAGCATTTGGGTAGATATTCCATTTTTGCATTCATGTGTAGTTTTGTTTCATCCATGTTTTCCTTCTTTCACTCATGCATTTATTGAAGATAGCATTAGGCCATCTACCTACTCTCATTTGCTCAATTCTTTTTAAATATTTTATGAGTAGCTCCATAGCAATTGCTTCAATGGGAGTTACTTCTGTTTCACTCAACATTATTTCATAAGGCACTGAACTTTTTATTTTGAACTTGCTCATGATCAAGGGTTTTTGGATTTTCTCAATTTGTTCTTATTTTGAACTCCCTCATAATAGGGAAGTTTTGGATTTTCTCAAATTGTTTCCATCTTCAAACAGAAAAATTGCTAACTCATAATTCACATCCATAAATCTTCCCATGTCTTAACGCCTAATATAATATATTATCTTACGCCTAATATAATATATTATATTGAAAGTTTTCCCTATCTTAATGCCTAATATAATATATTATATCGAAGGTTAAGGAAGGTGAAATGGCGAAAGTAAATTTCTTGGTAGCAGTGATCTCCACCATATTGAACAAGAAAGTAAATTTCTTGGTAGCAGTGATCTCCACCATATTGAACAAGTGTCGTTTGAGGATAATGTAAATAAAGCTATCAGATATCCACGGTTTTTGCTCGTTTTCTGCAAATGTGTTTCTTTTTCTGTGGGCGACGTACTCACAGTGATCAGAAGCATGACAAGGCACTAGATCAGGATGATTGAGATTCTTCCTTTTCAGGAGAAGAATAAAAGAAGTCCGCCTCAGCAGGAAAGAGCAATTTATTCCGAATGTCTCTGCTTTTGCACGAAGCCGAATACGACCATTTCGCTTTTAGCAGCGCGATTATTATCCGAACAAAATATATTGCATCTATACGATGTTCCTGATAGAGACCAAGATTAATCAAGGAATGGCCGCTGTTCAGCCACAGTTTGTGCGTTGGATTCATATATGAATAGCAAGCTGACAAATGGCAATGTTATGCACTGAGAAAATACGAGACAAGAAACCAACGGCATTCCTTTCTCATGGAATCCATAACACTGTTGGTTTTATCATTATTTTTTATTTTTTTGTTGGGAATTTCTCACGAAACAAGAAACCAACGGCATTCCTTTCTCAAGGAATCCATAAAATTGTTTGATTTATCTTTATTTTTATTTTTAGGTTTTATTATGGGATTTTTCAAAATTTTTAGTAAATTATAGATGAAGTTTGGATGCTATAAGGTTATAAATAAATAAAAAGAAAGTGTTTTTTATAAATTTTTAACATATAAAACAGTATTTTAACATTTATTATTTTTATTATATAAATATCATGTTTTGTGGATATATGTTCTAACAATTTCATGTTCAGTAGATACATTGTCAATAAAGGTGATGGTAAGTTATGTATTTATACTTATATAGTGGATAATTTATTTTCACTGTGTTGTTTTTTTTTTTTTTTGGATTTATGTATTTTTTTAAAGAAAATAGTTTTTTAGCATTCATTTTCTTTAATATTAAAATTTGTTGTAATATTTATTATTAAAATTAATTATTCATTTTTCCAATTTTTGGATTTTTTTTATTTGTTAAAATATTTTATGTTAAATTTCATGTTTTTTTGTAATATGTTAATTAGCACAATCACATTTTAATATGTTAATTAGCACAATTACATTATAGTAAATGTGGTTAATATATGTTAATTTATATCATTTTTCTTCTTCTATAAAATTAAGTATTCATATGATGTAATTTGTTATTTAATAATTTGCATCGTAATTTTACAATAATATTAAACAAATGTGAAAAATTAAATATGACTTTATAGATATAATATAGTTAATATTAGAAATTTAGATTTTTATAAATCTAAGATTTCATATAATGTAATTTGTTTTTTGATAATTTGCATGATAATTTTATAATTGCATTAAACAAATGTAAAAGAATAAATATGAATTTAACCATGTAAGATAGTTAATATTTGAAATCCCATCCATTGACCTGATGAAAAAAAATATACAAGTATCTTTTAATTAAGATAAAGAATATGGCCACATCCATGCTATTAAAATAAAAAATATATATATCACAACT
Organism: Pinus taeda; assembly: GCA_000404065.3. Classification (NCBI taxonomy): domain Eukaryota; kingdom Viridiplantae; phylum Streptophyta; class Pinopsida; order Pinales; family Pinaceae; genus Pinus; species Pinus taeda. Next base: position 186,062 of record APFE031717146.1, on the reverse strand, counting down.
TCATTGACAAAATAATAAAACCCCCCACTCTAAAATATTGAACTCTGCAAAACACTTCAACAAACAAACGCTCCGTCAAAAAAATTCATCTACCAGTTAAACTACTCTGCAAACCAGTCAAGCACCTCATGTGTTAAAAACCAATGTTCGATATTCATGAATTCAGAAAAGTGAATTCATGAATATCTGAAAAAGCGAAACGACAAAGACGCCAAATGCCTGTCCAAATATGAGTGCCCAAAAACGATGCGTACAAAGCAAAAACCGGGTGCCATATAAGGACTGTAATCACATCCGTGGAAAGCAAAACATTGCTTTCGGATAAATGAAAATATAATTTTGGTACAAACGAAGCTTCCTGGCGAGAGGCAGAGGGTCATCGCAGTGTAAATAATGGAACGAATTGGACGCCTGAGAGCTGCTTTCTGCCACCATTATTTCAATTGAAAAATGGGAATGAAATGAGTGGGGAATGAAAATGCAACGACTCTTCTGAACTTTAACGAACAAACGTTTCATCTTTGCTTTTTGCTGAAGATTTTGAGTAAGAAATCTGCATGACAATCTCTGAGCTACCCCAACGACAGGTTAATTTCTGGAATTTCCATGATTTCCGAGGAAAAAAGCAGTCTCGTTATATTGGCTTTTTCAAGAAGTACCTGATGGTTTTTGAATTCTACCCTGAAAATTATATTTCAATTACAATTATAACCTACCTACGTACGTTGTTGTTTGGTCCCGCCTCCCCTTTGTAAATGTGTTAGAAAACCTGCACAGATGAATCTAGCTAGTAAAGGTTGAACACACAGCTTTGCAGAGCAAAAACACTAAAAGAAAATCTAAAGAAGAAAAGAATGATTCATTAGAAAATATGTTACAATGCTCATGATATAGCATTACTGAGTGAAGATCCCAAGGTAATGCACTATAGTGGTGATCAATGAGAAGACTCAACACCTACAACAAGTTCCGGAGATAACTAGTAAGTTGCGGAGTTAAAGAAGGAGCAAATCAAGGAGTAAATCATGCAAAAGGAATCTTGCATGCAATCTCATGCTCTAACTAAGAGTCCGCATGTAGATGTGTAGTAGTTGCATGTAGTCACACGCTCTAACTAAGAGTCCGCATGTAGGTGTGTAGTAGTTCCAACACCCCCCCTGAACACCACTATGGGGAAAAATAGAAAATGGGCCCTGACAACTAAGGCCAAAAGTCACCCAAAATACAGTGCAACTTGTATTAAAATTGAGGAAAGAGAGAAAACCTCGTGGGAAAATCCCCCCCTCAAAATACAATGTAATCAAAAGAAAAGAGGAAGAAAAGACAATTGCTAAGCAACTGTGTCCTTCACTCCAAGACGATCACGCAGAGAGCGAAACTTCTGCTCAATGAATGTCTTGGTG
>APFE031717146.1:118594-162424 GCA_000404065.3 Pinus taeda | reverse complement strand
AGCACTTGGAAGAGAAAAGCTTGAAAGATTCATAACGATGCTTGGACTCACCAACATCCCTTCAGATTAAGGGGGGGAGTGTTGATACCTAATCATAGGGATTGGGTGAACAACTGTAAATAGTGTAAATAAATAATAGAGAAAATGGAGAGTCATCGGGAGATGAAACTCAACAGTCACTCCCTCATGTATATAATAATGAATAGCCTAAATGAATAATATAATCTCATTTGAGGAGTTACCTCCTATCCTGACATATACCGGTGGTCATATCAAGTGGAACAGTGTCAGGAACCGTTTTGGCAACTCCCATGCTCCCCTTTATGGCTGGTTTAAGTCTACCGGATCTTAACCAATTGATAAATGACCCCATACACCATGATGTTGGTTGGCCCTCGATGCTGACTAAGCTTCCCTTATACATCCCAAAGTTTGAGGGTATTGTTGGAGAGGATCCTACTAACCATGTTTGATCCTTCCACATGTTGTGTTCATCCAACTCCATAACTGATGACTCCATTCGTCTTCGGCTCTTCTAACGCATGCTCACTAGAGACGATAAAAAATGGTATGCAAACCAACCCTCAGCCTCTCATTCCGTTTTTACGACTCTTGCTAAAGCATTCCTTTCATATTTCCAGTTACCTCTCCGGTATGACACTGGTATGGATCTATTGAACACATTCCGTCAATCCTCTACCACTCTCCTTTCTGACCATGTTCAATAGTGGCATCGAAGGAGGAGCACATGTCGTGCCTTGCCTTTCAAAGACCGTGTCTATCTAGATTGGTTTCTTAATAGCCTTTTATCCCCCATCGGGAAAGATGTCGCATCCCATTTTCCTCAGACTAAGGAAGAAGCTCTCCAGACCACTTTGAGATATGATCTGATTTATGCACAATCCGGTTATGTCTATATCGTCATTCCAGACCTCCCTCATCCTAGAAGTGCCAATGCACAAGGGGCATCTCACGCCGCCAATGGTATCATTGGATCCCTTTCACACTCTTCGTCATACACTCAGCAGAGTTATGGCTACCTGCAGGGGGGCACCAATTCCTCCAACATTTATGCCCCTCCTACTAGCAACATGTTTCCATGGCCCCAAACCGTCTACCAAATGGTTTCTCCTTCTTATGCACATCTTGGCGCTCCAGCCCCTCAAGCATTAATGTCGCAGCATCCCATGCATCCTCAGCCCCAGCAGCCACCGCCCCCTCAGGGCCAAGTGTTTGTGAGTAGAGTGATACCAATCCCCAAAATTCAAAGAAAAATAATAAGGGGAAGGGTAAAAAGGGTAACCAAGGTAATTGAGGTAACCAACGTAGTGAACCCTAGGGGAACTAGCCTAACACCAACAACTAGCAATAGGGCAGCCAGCCCAAGCAGAATAAGGCTATTCATACAAACAATCCTTGTTGTGGGGTACATGGCCATTATACACATGAATGTCCTCTCTTAACCCAGATGCACCAAATGTGGGAAGCTCAAGCAGCTTCTAGAGGTCAACCATCGCCTCAAAATCTTGTGCCAACCCAACCCACAATGCTCACAAATCCTTTCCCTCAGCAAGCATTTGTTGTTGCTCAACCTTAGTCAAGTCAAGAAGCCCATCTCCCCCAACCTTCTAGTCTTGGTGACTACCAGATTCTTATGATGAACATTGATGAGGTTAACCCCTCCAATATCAACCTGCAAACTCAGTCGCATCCATATGACAAACCCTCGACTTCGTCTGCCATTGAGTCCAACACCAAAGTATCTGTTGAGCCTCTTACGACACAAAATGGTCCTTTACAGATCCCTCAACCTAAATTTGAGGCAATTCCTAAGATCCCAAAGGGACCATTACGTCATAATGTGGCTTCTAACAAAGCTACCCATACATACAATATAGTAGATGACTTGGCACAATCACCTGATGCCATGTCGGCACTGGAAGTCCTCCAGTCATGCCCATCTCAAAAGAAAGATCTACTCAATTCCTTGGGTGTAGTAGATCCTTCTAACGATCATTTGATTGTCTTCCCAGTTGATACATCAGAGCCTCCCCCATTACCTTCATCGATTGCTTTCTAGATACCAGTTAGAGTCTGTAATGCCATCATCTCCCGATGCATTATTGATGAAGGTGCATCCACCTATGTGATGTCCATTTTTGTTTGGAAACAACTTAAGTCACCTGAGTTTTCCCCCTCCACCATCACTTTGCGTGCTTGGGATGGACACTCCTCCGAGCCCCTTGGCATGTACCACAACTGTCTAGTGACCCTTGCTGGCAAGACTATCCACGTCAACATTGAAGTCATTGATGCCCCTTTCGATTACAAAATTCTCTTAGGTAGTAGTTACACATATTTCATGTTAGTTGTCACATCTGTGGTGTTTCACAATATGTTCTTCCCCCATGATGGGAAGATCATTACCATCACTCAGTTGACTTACTACAAGCCAGCATCTGTGACCTCACTTGAGTCCATTATCTCGTCAATGTCTGAAAAACAATCTACAACTCCTACCACCAGTGTTTCACCCAGAGTCTATAAAGATTCCTCATTATTGGTTGCTTTCCTTGCCCCCCCGCCCCCCATCTCAAAACCTACCTCTATGAGTGTTTTCATGTTACAAGCATCACGGGCTACCCTTAAGTAGTTCGGTACACCTGATCAACAACCATCTCCTTAGCACCCTCTTGTTTCCCTTTCAGCTGAGCCCTCTGGTTCAACTCCCCCAGGACCTCCTCCATTTGTGGGTGCCTCTCCTATGTTCCCACCAAGAACTGTTCCTCCAGGTCTCAACCATCCAGGAGCTATTCCACTGGGACATTATCCTGCCGACCAGCTACCTTTCTTATTCCCCCCTCTGGGAGTTTTTCCTGTACCTTTCATGGCTTCGTTGGTCCTTCCTAACATGACTATAGGAATCCTAGTATGGTACATCGACCCCCTGCAAACATTTTGCATGGTCATCCAAGACCATATCACGCTTTGACCCTGGTTCAACTAGTCCCCATGACCCCTGTCGCTGCTTCAATGCCATTACAACCTCAACAGGAACCAACTCCTGTTGTAAAAACACCTGGCCAGGGGGACAAAGCTAGAAGGAAAGATTCGAAGGACAAGGCTCCCCAAGCTCCTTTAGCCCCTAAGGCCCCAAAGCTGACACCCCCGTGCGCTTTGTGTGAAGTTGTTGGGCACTCCACCAACAATTGTCTTGAACTTCCTCAACTTAAACCTTTGGTTCATGAAGTGTTCCTTAAGTCGAACATCCTAGAATTCCATGTTAATTTTATCGGTCCCACCTAAGAAACCCAAAACACTTCGCACAAACCACCCTTGTGCCCTGTGTGATCTTCATGGTCACTATTCCCATTGTTTCCCTTGTCTCGATGAATTTCTTGATTGCTTCGGGGTGATTCGTGAATACGATACCACTCATAGTGGAGCCTCTACTCCTATACTTATGGATTCTGGTACCACCAGCCAACCAAAACAGGGAAACTCTGTCCCTACTATTGTGATCTCTCCCCCCGATGTCGAGATGGTGGACACCACAGGCCCCATTCTTTTCCTGTCGTCATCCTTGAGTCCCTCGCCGACAAACCTTTCTGAGGTTACTACGCGCATTTCTATCAAACCTCCTTCGATAGAATCCCAAGTGTCAACATCAGTAGACCCTTCGTCTACCAGTCCGTCGTCTACCATTCCAGATGATGTATATGTGAACCTTATTTCTCATGTGGATGCACCAAGTAATGTTGCCGCATCATGTAGTCAGTCTTCCTCCCATCCACCCATCTCCCAGCCTGATGATGACACCATGGAAGCTATGTCTACCATTGATTACCCCTACACTTGAGTAAGGGGGCATTTCTTCAAGAGAATTTCGAAGACCATCTCCTCCCTAATTCTCCCAATGCGCTCTACCTCCGAAAATGTTGCTCACAGCACATCCCTTTGATTTGTGTATCTTTATTTATGTCATGTAGTTAGGTAGATCGCATCATCTCATCCATTGTCTTTTGCACCTTTCATATGGATCCATCATCCACACCGTATATCAGTCATGCCGATGGTGTAAGTCGTTTTTCCCATAATCTAGCCTCAGAAGCCTGGGCCATTTTTACCCCCTTGCATACATTAGTCCTTTCAAATGTTGTGTGCATTGGATCTGCTACCAATAATCAGGCCGAATATGATGCAGTGACAGGTTTGTTAATCGATGCCCTTGCTCATCGCATTCTTCATCTTCATGTTCATTTAGATTCCTTTCTACTTCTCATGCAATTGAATGGTGTGTATCATGTGCATAACCAAGTCCTATTTAGAAAATATCTATGAGTGAAGCTATTGGTGCATGGATTTAAAGCCTTTACTTTCAGTCATGTGCCTAGAGCCCAAAATCACTATGTAGATACCATTGCAAACAACATTCTAGATTGGCATTTATCACATGTATGCCACAGAAGACAACCATAAACAAAACAAATGGCCAGCCATCATCATCATATTAAATGAATAATCATATTATGTATCATATAAGTGTTTGGAGCCCATAACTCTAAATACATCTAGTACACCCATAGCATACTGGGGGGCACATAGAATCCTACATCTCCTTTGGAAGATCTCGTGCCAAGTTGGGCCGAGATGCTTGAATCCTTTTCGAGCACTCAGAACACAATGGTGCTCCAAAAACTCCTCCTGCTAGGGGAGCATCATTCTCACCTTTGCATACCATATCAGTGTCCCATGCTTGGGGGAATGATGGTTTTCCCCTAGCCATCTTCTCAATTAAGTCTCAGCCTAGATCCTACCGGATCTAGGTATGGTCGATTATCCTCCCATTCCTTCGATAGTTTGTTCTACCGGCCTCTCCTATGAGCCATATGCCCATCGCATATCATAGATGTTTGATACCATCTCTTCAAATATTCTACTCTATGTCTAGAGACTCCCCATGTTTGACTTATTGGGTGAGGATGATTCTAGACCTCCTCTAGTAGTTCATTCTCATTTTCCTCTCCCCTTGATTCTCCACCAGGAACCATCGTTCCAAGAAGCATTAAGGCCATCTTAAGACAAGTAAGGCCACTTTCCTTAAAGTTGCATATCATGATTCCAACATTCAATTTTTCTACTACAATATCCATGAGATTGGGGGCCTTTTTCCTCCTCTCCAAATTCACCACATCTCACTTAGAAAATGAATCCAAATTGGAGGGAAAACATCCTTTCATAGAAAAATCCCTAAATTTTTCTATCGCCCATTGCGACTAGATGGTAGCTCAGTTTTATGAACCGTCAGAACCATTAGAAATCCCTCATTGAGCTCTAGAATGGGTCCTCCTTAGTTTTTCATGATTTGACACTTCACCAGGAAATCATTTTTCCAAGAAAGGTCACTTTGTCACCTCTCAGAATCGAATTTCGTCATAAAGCGACACTTGTACTTTGAAGTCCACCTCCTCTTAATAATTTTTGTACCATATGTCGACTTTTGTCATGAGTAACCATCATTTACTCATGTTTTCACAGTCCCCACCGTGTCTAGTTTGTGTGGCAGCGTCATCGAGCCACCCTTGCTCAGAGCATCCGTGATGAGTCACCCTTGTATTCTTGGAGTCTATTTCATGTCCCATCATATCATGTCACAATATTCCATCCATATTTGCATATCATTCACCATGTGTTGCTCATTTTGGCCTCTAGTCATACTGTCCCCATCCCCTCTGGATTTGAGTCAGTTGTTGCCAAGGCAATCATGCACTGTATTCTCTGACAAGGGAAGTCCTTTGTTTGTCCTTCAGTCCCATTTCCCCATTTTCCCTGGTGTCAGTCCATCAATCACATTGCTATTGTCCCTCGTGCTTTAGTTGAGGATCCTCATTGCCTCATCTATCGGTGGCCCTATTCTGTTGACATCAACTCATTTATTCCAGAAGAACGGCCTAGAGGGCGGTGTATCTTGGTTCCAGCTTCCATTCTTGTTTAGCACCTTGGATCAAGCTGAGGGTCTCATTATTACCCTTTGACTTGGTTGTTTCATGTTCTTGATCCATACACTTGATGGTTCACTGATGCAACAAATTGTACCAGTGATTCTCAGGTGTATGAGATGTTTCAGACCTCATGAGGGGGTGGACCTTCAGGTATCCCCCCACATGCCCAGATGCATATCTACTATCTTATAGCCTCAGATGCAGTTCTACAAAGTTGATGGGTTTGGTTCCTACCAATCACAGTGTTCATCGCACGCACACCTCCTCTAGATGATCCATTCGGTTTTGCAAAGCCCTTCCTTGTTCAGTAGGGCTTCTCCAGTTGTTCTACACTCCCACCCATTTTTTTTTAGGGAAGGGAATTTGTATCTCATGTACTCAGATATTATTGTATTCAGTCCCGGCTCATGTTTTTACCAAGTTCATTATGTATATGGGACACATTGTATTATATTCTGGCTCTGTTATTCCAGCATGTCATGTACCATTTAGCATGTACTTCATTACTCAGTTTTATATTTCTTGGTGAACCATTATTTTGTGCTGAGTTATCTCAGTGAGTATGGGTATGCCTCCCCCGCCTCATTGAGGTCCAGTACCACAACATAAAAGGAGACTTGCATTAGTCTCGCCCCCTCTATCCCTATCCTCTTTCCATTCAGATTCATTGGTCTCTCTCTCTCTCTCTCTCTCTCCTTGACTCCCCTGTGTTGTTTAAGTGATTGTGTCTTTACAACATACTTTGGTCATATGTTTTGCTCCTAACACTCGCATGTTGGGGGGCAATCTATTATCACCAAAAAATTGATCATCTAGCCTAATTTACTAGATGGATCGAAGTACACTATGTAAAGCCAATTTTATAATAGTAAAATTGCTTTCACTATGAGAAATTACTTAATAAACCACCTTTGTTAAGTAATTTATAGTTAAACCCATGAATAATAATTAAATAAATCACTATTTATTTGATTTTCTTTTAGGAATAATTAATTAAACCATTGTTTTATTATTATTCCTTGTCAAATTTGACCCAATCATGAAAAATAAATAGATACATCATTATTTTTCTTATTTTTCTCTAAGAATAATTAATTAATTATTATTCTTTGTTAAATTTGACTAAATCCCTTAGGAATAATTAAATAAATCCTTATTTCTTTATTGTTCCTTAACTAATTCCTTGAGATGAAAAATAAATCATTTATTTATTTATTATTTCTAAATAAAAGTTTAAATACTTTTTCCCTCCCAAACAAATATAATAAAATATTCCAAGTGGTTATTTCAAGAATGGGATCAATAATATTTTATTATTGCTCGTTATTCGAGAACAACTTAATATTTTGTTATAAATAGAAGGGTTTTCCATTCATTATTCACTTTTGATTATTTTCATTGTTGCACTCGCTATTGTAACTCTGATTATTTTCATTGTTGCACACCATATTTTTACTGGGTTTTCACATTATAAAGGAGAGAGACTCTACACAAGCTGAAGACATTTAAGGATAGCCAAGAACCCATCTGTTGCATTATGACATAGATTTGGCACTATGACACAGATGTTGTCCTTGATTGCAACTCTCGTAGATGATAGATCACAGTTCAGGCTCTCACAATGAAGAAAGAGAGGTATACGCAAGTTCCCATTGACCAAGCCCCATGTACACGCGAGTTCGTAGACCAAAAGGCACGTATGTCGTACACACACACTTTCACGAAAGGAAAGGCGCGTACGTGTTTGAAAACTTGCTTTTGGTCCGTGGTATTTGGTCCATGGTATTGTGATCCATGGTATTGGTCCAAGGTATCTTGTCCGACGTGTTGACCCCAGGTATTTGGTCCAAGGTATTGATTCTAAGTGGTTTTGGACCATGGTATTGAGTAAGGCCTAAGACTATAAAAGGAGGAGAAGATCATTACGCAAAGGCACTCATGAATTGAACATCTAATGAAGAGCAAGATCTAGATTACAGGTTATTGGGTTATGGTGCACAGCTGGATCTGAATCAAGGATGAACCTGAGTGCCTAATGAAGGATAAGTTCGATTTATGGGTCAAGATCTTAAGGTTTGAAGAGAAGTATCTTTGTGTGGTTTTTGATCTTTTATCTTAATAATTGGCGCATGTCGTAATCTGTAAATATGATGATCTGGGTATAACTGATGTCTGAATAATTGTAAAGGTTAAATCATCATTTACAGAGCTATACGCAGGTTCATTATAACAAGGGCACGTATACACACCGGTTTGGCAATTCAAAAGTGCGCATACGCAGGTTTGCCTTGATACAAGTGCGTATGCATGTAGGTTAGTCACATTGAAGTAGTGTACACCTCATAAAATATGCTTTAGCTACTTCTGATTATTGTTGCAGTGTTCTGGGTTCTGGCTTGGGTTCTGGTTAATGTTATTGTATTCTAGTTACAACATTCAAAGAAGTGATTGTTTGATTCAGTTTTGGTTAGTGCAAAGGAGACTGGTTGATGCAGATATATTTGACGTTTGATTGATGTTATTGATAGATCCAATCTAAAAATTTATGAAACGTGGCCCCTGGAAGAAAAGAGAAGGTTGTATCCTTCTGTAGGTCAGCACCTACGTACTAGTACATCAGCTAGTACAAGAGATAGGGGGTTGTAGCTCCCTTCTAGTAGAAGCTGGAGAATGAGAGAAGGTTGTAGCCTTCTACAGGTAGAAGCCTGCGTACTGGTATAAGACTGCACCAATACAAAATATTGTAAAAGAAGTTTCTTATTAAAAGAAAGATAGAGACGATTGCAGCAGGTGGTTTTCACCCACATTGAGTTTCCACCTTATATCTTGTGTTCATGAGTGTGACTATCTATTTTGTTTTTACTGCTCCTGGTTACTGTTTATATGGTTCTGATGCACAAATTAAAGATCAACATATGAAGAATTAACTAAATTATAAGTTTACAGGGTATATGCTAGTTGCCTTATATATAGTTGCGTATACATGCAAGTTTCATTAACTGAAGTAGCATATATGAATCAGAATATGGAAATGAAATAGTATTTACTTGCTAATACTGATTCACACACCCCCCCCCCCCTCTCAGTATTATTTCCAACAATTGGTATCAGAGCAAGTCCTTCAGAAGAAGCTTGATCGCTTGAAGGAAGATCTATCGTCATGAGTAACTATGAAAGAGAGGGATCCATTAGACCTCCAATATTTGATGGGAGCAACTTCGTTTATTGGAAGGTAAGAACCATAGCCTATCTTCAATCTCTTGGAACAGATGTTTGGGAAATCGTGGAAGGAGGATATACATTTCCATCAGCAATTCCTATAATTACGGCAGGTAAAAAGCAATATGAAACCAATGCCAAGGCCATCAATACATTATTGGGGAGTCTGTCACAATCAGAATTTGTCAAGGTTATGCAGCTCAAAACTACCAAAGAAATATGGGACAAGATTGTTCTAATCTATGAAGGAGGCAATCAGGTAAAACGTGCAAAACTACAATATCTCAGAATTCAATATGAAACTCTCAAAATGCATAATGATGAAAGTATAGCTCATTACTTCCTACGTATAGATGAGATTGTTAATCGCATGACAAACTTGGGTGAAGAGATAAAAGAAGTTACTTTAGTTGAAAAGGTTTTAAGATCCTTGTCTTCTAAGTTTGAATTAGGACATATTTCAGGAGGAGAGGCAGAAGCAAACTTTGTCAAGAAACTTCAACGGGATTCTGGAAGATTCAGAGGTAAACTACCTTTCAAATGTTTTGCTTATGGAAGAGTCGGTCATTATGCTGCCAAATGTCCTCACAAGGATAAGCTTGATAAAAGTAAGGAATCAGCAAAATGGAATAGAAAACAAAGTGTAAGTAAGAAGAGCTACTATACGCATGAAGATAGCGATCGTTTATCAAATAGTGATGAATATGAAAATAGTAATGATTATAGACTTCTGATGGCTTTTGAAGATGATGATTTCTTGGATGCTTTAGATGAAGATGGTCTTTATGAAGAAATCTCTAAACTTAAAATTTGTTTAGAAGAAAAGAATATGATTATAGATACTCTAACATTCCGACTTGCTGAAAGGGAAAAACACAATGAAAAATTAGAATGTGAAATTGTGGGTCTAAGAAAGGATATTGAGAAAACAAAAGCTCTCAATCTTAAATTTGCTAAAGGATCAAAGACCCTAAATGAAATTATCAAAGTGCAGCGTTCTCCTCAGATAAAGACAGGTCTTGGATATACTGAAGAAGCACAGAAATTGTCCACCTCCACTAAAAGCTATCTTGATGCAGTAAAGAGCAGTGAACAGTTTGACAATCATCAACAAAGGCATAAAGTAGATCACCAAGTAAATCGGGGTCAATCTACTTCAAGGATGAACAGAAGCTACAACCAACCTTAGGTAAATCATACTCAATTTGCTTCAAGAATGAATGTCAATGGAATCTACAATCACCAGGTCAGTAGGTTCGATAATCACAGGAATTTCTTTAATGGCCAATGTTTTTCATGTCATAACTTTGGACACAAAGCTGCTCAATGTATGCCTTACAAGACCATCATGACTAGAGAAGCACGAAATCAAAAGAATGTGACAGGGATCATGAAAAGGACCTACAATAACTTTTCGCTTCTTGAAAATGAAATAGAATGCTCTATCTGTAACAACTTTGGTCATGAAGATTCTGAATGCAGGAGCAAATTTCGGCAAACATCACAGAAGGAGCAAACTTCATTGGGTCCCAAAACTTGGAAAAAGAAAGAACCGCAAACAAAAAGATGTGGTATAGCCTTGTATGCAGAAGGATAAGAAAATCAATGGTACATCGACAGTAGATGCTCGAAACACATGACAATTGATAAGGAAAAACTTCATTCATAAAATGCCTTAGAAAAGGAAAAGAAGGTCTCATTTGGAAATGACACTCCTGCTGTCATAAAAGGTAAAGGTTCTGTTCTCTTAAAAGAAAAGGTTAAAGTTGGGAATGTTATGTATGTTAATGGTCTAAAGCATAATCTATTGAGTGTCAGTCAAATGTGCGATCAAGGAAATGAAGTAGTATTTCGATCAAATGGATGTGTTGTTCGTGAGCTTGATACAGGAGAAACAGTTATCAAAGGTATAAGAACTCCAAACAACCTATACATACTTAAGAGAGGACAACAACAGTGCTACGTAAACAAAAATGATGAACACTGGTTACGGCACAGAAGATTGGGGCATCTAAGCTTCTCTCAAATAAGAAGAGCATGCAGATTCCAGGTTGTTTGTGATCTTCCTGATATCAGCATTCCAGAAAATACAATATGTAAATCATGTCAATTTGGTAAGCAAACCAGAGCTCATTTCCCTAAGAAGGAAGGACCAGCTAGTAAGCCTCTTGAACTTGTTCATACTGACTTATGTGGTCCATCAAGGAAAAAGTCACCTTGTGGAGAAGAATACTTTATATTGTCCATTGATGACTTTTCTAGAATGTGTTGGATAGGACTTCTAAAGCATAAAGATGAAGCATTTGAAAATTTCAAAGCCTTCAAAGCATTGGTTGAAAATGAATCAGATTGCAAAATCAAATGCCTTAGGTCTGATCGAGGAGGGGAATTTACCTCAGATGAATTCTTCGACTTTTGTGAAGAATATGGAATAAAAAGGGAATTCTCTACCGCAAGAACTCCTCAGCAAAATGGAGTGGTAGAAAGGATGAACATAACTATTCAACAAATGGCTCGTGCCATGCTAGATGAATATGGAACTCCTGCAACCTTCTGGGGTGAAGCTGCATTTGTTGTCGTCACTATTCTCAACAAAACAAACGTTCGGGTAAACAACACTCAAACTCTATGTGAACTTTGGTATGGTAAGACTCCTATTGTAATATACTTCAAAGTTTTTGGAGGCAAATGTTACATCAAAAGGACTGATGAAAAACTTGGCAAGTTTGAACCTAGAGCAGATGAAGGCATTCTCCTTGATTACTCTTCCCGAAGTGAAGGATATAAGTGTTATAATAAAAGACTAGGGAAAATTGTTGAAAGTATTGATGTTGTGGTTGATGAAGCAGGCCAAAATCCAAAGCAGGTAAAAACCGAAGATTATGAAGAAGATGAGGATTATCCTTCCACATCAAATCAGACTAATTCTGAAGAAGAAACCAATGAAGCACTAGAAGAACAGATAATGGTAGAAGAAAAGACTCCATCCAGGTATGTTCAAAAAAATCATCCAGAGACTCAAATTTTGGGACAGAAAGAGGCAGGGGTGCAGATAAGAAGAACTATTACATAAGCTTCAAGCTATCTAGCATTGCTATCCACCATCAAACCTCAAAATGTACATGAAGCATGCAAAGACGAATGTTGGGTCAAGGCCATGAATGAAGAGCTTGAGCAAATTAAAAAGAATAATACTTGGGAATTAGTTCCTAGACCTCATGATAAGAATATCATTGGAACCAAATGGATATTCAAAAACAAGCTGAATGAAAATGGAGAAGCTATTAGAAACAAGGCTAGATTTGTTTGTAAAGGATATGTTCAACAAGAAGGTATAGATTTTGAAGAAAATTTTGCACCTGTTGCTAGAATTGAAGCCATAAGAATGTTCCTTGCTCTTTCTAGCTTTCAGAACTTCAAAGTATACCAAATGGATGTAAAATTTGCCTTTCTTAATGGAGACTTAGAAGAAGAAGTATATATTGAGCAACCAGATGGATTCATCCTTGGAAATGATCCAAAACTTGTATGCAGACTCAGAAAATCTCTCTATGGTCTAAAACAAGCTCCAAGGGCCCGGTATTACCGTCTTGACAAATACCTCCATCAACAAGATTTTTCAAAAGGAACAGCTGATAGAAATTTATATACAAATATTGACAATGATAAATTGCTAATACTTGTTGTGTATGTTGATGATATCATTTTTGGTAGCAATGAAGAATCCATGAGTCAAAACTTTGCTTTGGTAATGCAGAAAGAATTTGAAATGTCCCTGCTTGGTGAACTCACATATTTTCTTGGTTTACAAGTTCAACAAAATAAAGATGGTATTCTTCTATCACAAACCAAGTATCTCAAGCAGACCTTGAAAAAATATGGCATGGAAGATTCTAAACCAGTATGTACCCCTATGGTAACAGGATGCAATCTCAGTTCAAACGATGAATCAGTAGCAATACATCGACCAACCTACAGATCCATGATTGGCAGTCTGCTTTATCTAACAGGTACCCGACTAGACATCATGCATGCAGTGGGAATAATTGGAAAAATCCAAGCAAATCCAAAGGAATCACACCTTCAGGCAGTCAAACAGATTTTCAAATATCTTCAAGGAACACAGAACTTTGGTTTATGGTATCCTAAGGATACAGATCTTACACTTCATGCATATATAGATGCAAATTGGGCAGGAAGTGTGGATGATAGAAAAAGCACTAGTGGTGGTGCATTTTATATGGGTTCTAGATTAGTATCTTGGTTTAGCAAGAAACAAAGTTCAATTGCATTATCTACAGCTGAAGCAAAATATGTGGTTGTTGCATCTTGCTACACACAACTCCTTTGGATGATGCAAACATTACAAAACATTCAGATTACATGTACTCCACCCATCTCCATTTTATGTGATAATACAAGTGCAATCAGTATTTCAAATAATCTAGTCATGCATTCCAAGACCAAGCACATACCTATCAAATATCATTTTCTCCATGAACAAGTGCTTGAACAAAAGGTCAAATTGGAGTACGTTCCTTCCAAAGAACAGGTTGCTGATATATTCACCAAACCACTGCCCAGAGAGACATTTGAATATCTCAGATAGAAGCTAGGAGTAGTTGATGCATCATCTTGTTGTTGAAACTTATCTGTTTCAGAGAAAAGTGGTTGTACGTGAGTTTCATGAAGCGTATCCGCATACATACGCTGGTTCTTGTGGATACAGTCGCGTATATGTTGGTTTGAAGAAAAACAGTGGGCCGGACTCAAAATTAAAAGGGTTTGATATGGGTCTGATAGTTATCATTTGGCACAGGTTTAGGGGGATCATATACTTCTAATAATGCATTGTTGGCATTATCTTAGTAGATCTTGGTACAAATTCACAGATTCAGATGGAAAAAGTATAGAGGGAGATCATCGTTGCTGATCTGAATGGTGATTGACATATGCTGCTGATGACAGTTGCTGATAGCTATCATAGTCTTGTTTTAGATATTTTGTCTCTATGTCATGTATATCTTTTATTATCAAGGTCATAAAATAACCTATTTTGTGTCCCCACTATGCATGGGATGGATGATGTAATGTTCTTGTTTTGTCATGTATCAACATTTGGTATATCCCCACTTGGTTGGGTGGATGAGTCAATCTTGGTATATCCCCACTTGGTTGGAGATGGATGTATGTATGATTCTTTGGTGATAGGAAGGTCATTTATGATGTATAGAGTCATGTTCTTCTTGTAGATCTTTTTGCAGACCTTTCTTGCAGTCAGGGGGAGCATGGACAACACACTTCAACATATCAGAGAATTCAGCATGTACTCAGGGGGAGCATAACCCTTTGCCCTTGATGACAAAGGGGGAGAGTGACTTGGGGTTGCCATCAAGTCCAAAGGGGGAGATTGTTGGCATTATGACACAGATTTGGCACTATGACACAGATGTTGTCCTTGATGGCAACTCTCACAGATGACAGATCATAGTTCAGGCTCTCAAAATGAAGAAAGAGAGGTATACACAAGTTCCCATTGACCAAGCCCCGTGTACACGCGGGTTCGTAGACCAAAAGGCGCGTATGGCATACACATGCACTTTCATGAAAGGAAAGGCGCGTACATGTTTGAAAACTTGCTTTTGGTCGATGGTATTTGATCCATGGTATTGGTCCAAGGTATCTTGTCCGACGTGTTGACCCCAGGTATTTGGTCCAAGCTGGTATTGATTCTAAGTGGTTTTGGACCATGGTATTAAGGCCTAAGACTATAAAAGGAGGAGAAAATCACTAGGCAAAGGCACTCATGAATTGAATATCTAATGAAGAGCAAGATCTAGATTACAGGTTATTGGGTTATGGTGCACAGCTGGATCTAAATCAAGGATGAACCTGAGTGCTTGATGAAGGATAAGTTATATTTATGGGTCAAGATCTTAAGGCTTGAAGAGAAGTATCTTTGTGTGGTTTTTGATCTTTTATCTTAATAATTGGGGCATGTCATAATCTGTAAATATGATGATCTAGGTATAACTGATGTCTGAATAATTGTAAAGGTTAAATCATCATTTACAGATCTATACGCGGGTTCATTATAGCAAGGGCGCATATACACGTTGGTTTGGCAATTCAAAAGTGTGTATATGCAGGTTTGCCTTGATACAAGTGTGTATGCACGCAAGTTAGTCACATTGAAGTAGCGTACACCTCATAAAATATGCTTTAGCTAATTCTCATTATTGTTGCAGTGTTCTGGGTTCTGACTTGGGTTCTGGTTACTGTTACTGTATTTTGGTTACAGCATTCGGAGAAGTGATTGTTTGATTCAGTTTTGGTTAGTGCAAAGGAGATTGATTGATGCGGATATATTTGACGTTTGATTGGTGTTATTGATGGATCCAGTCTGAAAATTTATGAAATGTGGTCCCTGGAAGAAAAGAGAAGGTTGTAGCCTTCTGTAGGTCAGCACCTGTGTACTAGTACATCAGCTAGTACAAGAGCTAGGGGGTTGTAGCTCCCTTCCAAGAGAAGCTGGAGAACGAGAGAAGGTTGTAGCCTTCTGTAGGTAGAAGCCTATGTACTGGTATAAGACTACACCAGTACAAAATATTGTAAAAAGAAGTTGCTTATTAAAAGAAAGATAGAGATGATTGCAGCAGGTGGTTTTCACCCACATTGGGTTTCCACCTTATATCTTATGTTCATGTGTGTGACTGTCTGTTTTGTTTTTACTGCTGCTGGTTACTGTTTATATGGTTCTGATGCACAGATTAAAGATCAACATATGAAGAATTAACTAAATTATAAGTTTACAGGGTATACGCTAGTTGCCTTATATATAGTTGCGTATACACGCAAGTTTCATTAACAAAAGTAGCATATATGAATCAGAATATGGAAATGAAATATTATTGACTTGCTAATACTAATTCCCCCCCCCCCCCCCCAGTATTATTTCCAACACCATCCCATAGAGGGGGACTGGTAACATTTATTTGTTCTCTTCATAGGTGTTATATAAAAATATTCTTTACATATCTGGTTTCCGTTGGATGATTGGAGTTATTACTCTTTCTTCTAGTTGTTTAACTATGATTGTGGCATAGATCAGAATTTTGGCAGGTTTTGTTTCTATTAATAGCTGCAGATCTACAATGTTTAGCAACCATTTATATTGTTGATATTGTTTGTCATCCACAATCATAAGTGGGTTCTTTTCGTACATCATTGAGAAGAAAACACTACAACAGTTAGTTACATAGAAGTGTGAAATCTTTTCTCCAAATCCCCACCCTTCTCGCAACCATTTATCTTACCTTGCCATCATTGTGTCCCTAACCCTGATCTTACATTGTTATCATTACTTTTACCTTGCCAGTTCCTAGTGTGAAATCACCTCAAGAATAAGATCTCATTCTCCACATTCTACATAAAAAATAAAAAGGGTTCCATTTCCTTAAATAAAGAAACTTCGAACCCTGATATAGTAGCATATAGTTCGAGACTCATCTATGAGACTGAAATGTAGATGTTAGGCCTCACATGTGTGTTCGACATGTTTTATGCATTACATCATGCCCTTATATTATTTCTTATCGTCATTGCCCCCTTTTTTAATTCCTCCTCTTTCATCTTGCAAGGGTTTATTCCATTTCACCATATGGATAGATCTATTTCTTGCTCCACTCTTTATGCCTCCCTTCCATAATGTCAGTAGGTTCTCCTCACAATTCCTTTGACCATGATAGTTGAGTAAGTTTATATATTGCTTAATCCACCCAAAACCTTCTAAAGATTGGAAATCCATATATTATTTCCCTATGCTTACCTCTACATCCTCGTCCCCTTTTTCTAACTCTTTGACAAACTCAACGTTCCACATAAACCTACCATTTTTGTGTGAACTCTGTGTAAGTGATTATTACATCCACATCCTTGTCCTTTTTTCTCACTCTTCCATACATTCAACGGTCTGCATTAACCTACCCAATGTACTCTTGTTGTGTGAACTATAATTGAAGGCCAAAGTGAAAAGTAAATTTCAAAGTATATTCCCTTATCTTTCACTTTGCTTTCCCTACTTATTCACATCATGATTATGTAGCACCTAATATTAATTTCTCCTATGCTTTACTATAATTACAACTTCATCTTAGACCCGAAATGATTGACATTTTCTTTTTGGAAAATTGGAATAAATCCCTGAGCCTTTGACTCAAAAATATTTCATTTTATTTTTTCAATCAGAATAACTCCCTCATCCTATGTTATTCTAAAAATTAAATCAGATTGGTAATAAATGAAATCCTATGTTGGAAGGTCAACCGTTAAATTGGCTAGTTGGTTAGATAATGTATTCCTTTTGTCCTAATATCTGGAGGTTAAACTCTTCATCAAACTTTAAAAATATCTTTACCCTGCTTTTAGAATTCAATGAATAAGACCATTTTTTCAATTTATTTATTCCCATCGCTTAGCCAAAAATGCCAAAAAATTATTTATTCCTAGTGTCATTGCTTTTTCTAGAATTTAGTAAAAGAGATTAAGTAGGGTTATAGGCTTCCAGCTTTAGGGATGAACCTAATCAGTATTTACTGTTATAGTCTTTGAGGGATTGCTTCTGTAAGGAACCCTTGTAATACTGAAGTGACTTGTATCCTAATTTATGTTCCTCAACTGGGTTCCTTGTCTTGGTAGTGGCCATGCAGTGTGACCATGTTTGATTTTTTTTTTAATTAAGAGCAGACTGATCTTCATATCTGGATAAGTTACTGAAGGTCTTCTTGACTGAGTGGAAGATCCTTGATCATACTTGTTATTGGGAGTTTCATTTGATTCAAAAATTTCTTGGCCGGGTTGAATCCAAGTCCACCATTATACTATATGCATCTTTGATTTCCACTAGACTGTTTTCCAATTCCTTGGGGTCACTGCTACTTAAGGGCCATGTTTGCCCAGCTTGACCAAACTTATTTAAATTAAGGGGCAGATTAATAAGGTATGGTAGTTATCCTCCTTTTCCTCCAAGATTCTAAATTTTTAAACATTCAAAACATTTGGATAGATCTTCGAAATCCCTCCTTTTTAGTTTCAATTGGGCTAAACTTTTGTCCCTTCTCTAATGTCATTTTCCTAGTTGGAAAAGGGTGTAGCTAATATAGCCCAATCAGGGTTTAAGTCCTGCCATCTCATGGATGCTTTGTAGTGAAACACAATAGTGGTTGGCTACTTGTGCAAGTATAGGGAAACTCTGGCAGATTAGTTACCCTCCACTTATTATTTTCTTACCTGAAGCGTGACTGACTTTAACTGTGCTAATGTATCCTCTAGTAATTTGAAACTTGAGAATCTTAGCCTTGACCCTCAATCATGATAATAGAAACAACGATTCCAATTGAAATAATATGTGAGAGACATAAAAGTTGAAGCTAAGCATCAAATTCCTCCTATGTTGAAGCTCAAAATATTGCCTCTCATCTTGTAGTCGTTTATGATAAGGATTCATGCAGAGTTGTAATGGTAATTGATCATGATAGGTGATCTAAATAGGATATCACATGTCCATAACTTGATATGGTTTGTTTATTAAGTGGCATTTTGTTTATAATAATAATAGTGGTCGGAGCAGGAGTAACACATGGCAAGAGATTAGTGGTATCACAGGACTATCCATCAAAGTTTTTATAATTAGCATACGAAAAAGTTACAATGTTTGGGAAGCTCCGATATGGACTGGACCCAAAATTGTATTCGAATTCCTTTTAAAGAAATAGCAGATCCATTATATCAGAGGTTGGGTAGATCAGAGGTCAGGCAAAAAAGCGTTGAGGTGACGTGGCTATCAGAGGTCGAGTGGATAGGATATCAGAGTGAAATACCATAGGGATATCGGAGAGGAGCATGTATCAGAGATCGGTTCTAAAATTTCCAAGGTGGCTGGTGACATGGTGGTAAGTCATAGCGGAAGTATATTATATATATATATATATATATATATATATCACAGGTTTGGGAGGCAAGGTATATTGGAGACTTTT
The DNA here is from genome assembly GCA_000404065.3 of Pinus taeda. Classification (NCBI taxonomy): domain Eukaryota; kingdom Viridiplantae; phylum Streptophyta; class Pinopsida; order Pinales; family Pinaceae; genus Pinus; species Pinus taeda. Next base: position 143,166 of record APFE031717146.1, on the reverse strand, counting down.
TTAAATAAATCCTGATATGGATAATGTTCCAATATGACGTGGCTGGGTGGAGGCCTTAAAGGTAAGTGGAAGGTGTTAAGGGAGGTGAGGTCCATGTGGAGGTGGGTACTCCCTCCGATAACCAACTACAACCACTTGTATTATGAGCCCAAGATTTATGATATCAGGTATTTTGAAAGGAATCCTCCAATATCAATAGTCCTGAGGTTTCGATATACTACAATAACTTCTTTTATGTATTATAATTTCTAGCCACTTTGGTTTTAAAATAAACCCAAAGCCACTTTATAATAATAAAAGGCCTTGACCGCTTTAAAAGCCATTTTTTATATAGTTCCTGCTCTCGGGGGCTATTTAATTAATTAAAAATAATTAATTCAATTTTAAAACAAAAAATAATATTTACAAATAAATAATAAAACTAATGTACATTTTATACAATTTATTACGCCAAGTGATAAAAATGTCCACTCTTCGTTTAGGCACCATTTGCAAACCAAACAACCAAATGAAATGAAACAAGTGTTGATAGGATTCTAGCGATAAATCAAATTCACCAAAGCAATCGAAAGCAGATGATAATAAGTCATCTAATAGTAATATTACTAACATTAGATCCAAAGGTCCCCATCATTATTATGAAAATAAAAAAGTGAAAATGGGGGGGTTGTTTTTTCACCACAACAGCTTGTTAGATCATACCGTCTTTGGGTTTGGTTGTTTTTCCATGTTGTAACATTGAGGTATTGGATTCTTGGATGCCCTCATTACTCTACAGATTCAGACATTATTTTTTGGGTCTTTGTGTGCTCTTGTTTACCCTTTTAATTAGGTTTAAAATCATATCCCTTTTTATCAAGGCTTACTTTTTCACTTTTAAGTGCTCTTGCATTTTTTTTTTTTCATTATTGATGTTAGTTTGGATGTGTCCTTCAATTTAGGTGAAGTTTATAATACTTGGATGCTTTAGTGACAAATGAAAAAGCATAAGGTTCTTTCATTGTTGGAAAAGGAAAAATATATTTTTCCCTACTTTACATAGCATCCATTGAACCAAAAGATTTGCATCTATCATATAACTTACATTTTTTGGATTGTGTCTGAGTTATTTTATGCACTATCAATTACCATTACAACGTTTCTTATGTTATTACCCTAGCCTTAGTGCCACTTCTAAATGACTAGTAATTTTATTGTATGTTTTTCTCTTTTGTATCCTCGTTTATTATTGGAACTATAGGTTGTTTAATGTTAAAATTTAAATGCCTAATTCTAATATCATGTTATTTTTATCTTATTTTTCAGCTATTGTAACCATAAAAATGGTTCAAAAGTGGATAATGTGCATTGAGGTCTCCTATTATCCTAATCAGAGACGAGCAGTCATTCAATTTGTTCTTTACAATAGTGCAAGCAAACATGTGTTGCATAGAAAGAAAGAAGTGCACGGAAAGACTACAAACAATGAGGCATACTACATTGCCCTTGTCGAAGGGCTGAAAGAGGCAACAAATATTGGTGTCAATGATATCACCATACTCACAAATTTAGATTTAATTTGCAACTAGATGAAAGGCACGTATCAAGTTTGAAAGGACAATATCAAACCACTTTACAATGAATCCAAACACTGAAGTTATAAATTTCAATCTTTTAACATAAAATACCATGCAGATATACAAATAATGTCCACTCAACCACTGTGTGGAGTTCTGAATGATGACATAAGATCATCATATGTTAAACCAGAAGTCACTGAGCAGCAGTAAGATAGGTCGTCGTTATGGGAATGTGTGTTTCTTCATTAGGGGAATTTTGAGGTCTAAAATGGGCCTCCTAAGGAAATTATAAAATAATTGTGGAAATAATAAAATAAGATTACATTACATCATCAAATTTTAGAGGGAAAAAAGAAAAACTATTTTTTCAACTCATATTTTCAACTTATCTCCCTATGGGTTTACTCAAATTTTGAGTGGAAACACTCGTTGGACGCATAATTGGATTCCTCGTCCAAGGAGTACCCATGTTGCATACTTTCGATGGACCCTACTACACGAAAAATGAGAAATACATGAAAAATGTGATTGCAATCACATTTTTTCATGTATTTTTCATTTTTCATGTGGTTGTGTCCATCAAAAGTATGCAACATGGGTACTCCTTGGATGAGGAATTAAAATTTGAGTAAAACCTTAGGGAGATAAGTTGAAAATATGAGCTGAAAAAGTAGTTTTATTATTTTATTATTTTTTAATCTTTTTACTTTTTTACTCCAAAAATGGTGAATCATCCCTCATGGTTGACATCATCATCTTGAATACTATTGGCTCTTATAAAATTTATTTTTGTTGTACATTTTTCTTAGGAGGTCCATTTTAAATCTCAAAATTCCCCTAATGGTCATTATCTGGGGGCGCTCATGGCATGGTTCTTCCATTAAAGAAGAACCTCTTAATGTACTTGTTTCCCCTAACTTGCAAAGATTGGGTTCTCTTGTATGGGTGACAAGTATATGGACAAATGTGATATATTCCATGTATATGGAGAAAAGTAATATTTGTATGGTTTGTGAATAAATAATTGAATGTTGTTGAAGTTATAAATATTTTCTTTTGTGTTATTTTACCATGTTAGCGATTTGGATTTTCTAATCCATTAAGGCAATTATGTCTAGATTTAAACTTTAAATTAGTCAAGGGGCTGAAAAATGTTAACGTTAATGTCAAAATGTTCTATTTTTGTGAGTTAAAACACAATACCTAGCAACCTCTATCTCCCTCTTTCATGTTTTTTAATTGAATTGGAAAATTATGCTTAAATTATAAGCAAGAAAACAGTATTAAAAACATTAAGTCCAATGACTTTCAGATCCATAAAATTTAACAGAATGTGGGTGTTAACATTAATGTGAAAATGTTCTATTTTTGTGAGTTAAAACACAACACCTAGCAACCTCCATCGCCCTCTTTCATGTTTTTTAATTGAATTGGAAAATTACGCTTAAATTATAAGCAAGAAAACAGTATTAAAAACATTAAGTCCAATGACTTTCAGATCCATAAAATTTAACAGAATGTGGGGATTACACTATACATTTAAACCTTCTTTTTAAATTTTGCACAACTATTGCATTCTGAAAACCATAATTTTATCTATCAAATGTAGGATTATATTCACCTTCAAGTTGACAATCCAAAAATTTATCCATGGAGTATAGGGTTAGCCTTACCTTCAAGTTTTCAATCTAGAAATTTTATGTATGAAGTACAGGTTGAGCCTCACAATCTAGGTTTAGTCGCAATTTGAACATTGCAGTGTGTTATGTTTCCTTAGCATTTGCAAATTGGAGGAAAGATGGCTTAAAATCACATGGATCAAGCCAAAACCATAACAAAACTTATCTACAATCACATGTGGTCCTTAATATTAATGAGGAAAATAACCAAGAGCAAGGAGCTTGTTCGACCAAGTATTACTCGTTTTGCCATATAGTTCCTTGTGTTGTAACCTCTTATTGCAGAAATGGACAACTTAAGAAATACAGTTGTGGCGATGAATGCGATGCATCTTATTGGAGTTGCAAGCCTAAAGGGCTTGAGATGTCTCACTTAGATTTTGAAATTGAATTTTGGACTAAAATAGAAGCGATCATCAAGGCCACTTAGTGTCCTATTGTTTCTTGCAAATGTTGGATGGGGATAAACGTGCAATGAGTTATAAACATAAATTTGTAAGGTCATGGATCATGCCAACAAGACAATAAGTATTATCAATGAGTAAAAGAATAAGTATCTTCTTATTTGCAAAATTATTGAGAATAGATGGAAAAGGCAACTCCATCAATATCTACGTCCAATTGGGCATTTCTTAAACCCAAATATCATTATGCAAATATCCTTAAATATAGATCGGAAGCATTGCAATACAGATTGTAGGAAAATGTGATCAAGTTGCTGTCTTATGTCAAGTCAATACAACTTTGAGCCCTAGGAGAAAGTCACCAGAACTTCATTTTATATGGAACAGCAAAAATATAATTAGAAGTTTCAGAGAGGAAATATGATATGTTTATCAACCATTTTTTACAGTGTGAACCTCCGAAGAAACCACCACGCATTTAAGGCTTGGATCCAAATTTTCGAGTCAATTTTCTCTTTGTTTCTAGAGAATTTGAGCAATTTTCCTATTCTTTGGAGGCATAATTGTTTTCAGCGAATTTGATAGTTTTGAATAATTTTTTATATGCACCATCCAACATTTTTTGAGTTCATATCAGTAATTTGATTATTTTTCCCTCATCCCTAAAGCAAGATATAAATCCAGGTGATATATGTTGGCACTATGGCACTGATTTAGAGCTATGGCACAGGTGTTGTCCTTGATGGAAACTCTCTTTGGTAACAGATCTCCGTTCAGGCTTTTAGAATGAAGGAAAAGGCATATACACAGGTTCATCTAGACTAAGGCGTGTATACATGCGGGTTAGACGTAACAAAGGCGCGTATATGTGGGGAACTTGCTTTTGGACCATAGTAGTTAGTCTTTGGGATTTGAACCTATGGTTTTGGACCATGGTGTCTCGTCAGATGTGTTGATCCCTAGTATTGGGTCCATGGTATTGGTTTGTTATGGTTTTGGACCATGGTATTGTGGAAGGCCTAAGACTATAAAAGAGGAAGGAGATCATGTGGCAAATGATTATCTGATCTATTATTGAATATCTGATAAAGTGGTAGATCTGGAATACTGGTAATTGGGTTATGGTGCAGATCTAGATCTGAATGAAGGAGGAACCTTAGCGAAAAGAGAAGGATAAGTTCTATTGATGGGTCATAATCTTTAAGCTTGAATGATAGTATATTTGTATGATTTTGGTCTGTTATATGTGGCGCTTGCTTGATCTATAACACTGATAATCTGGGTTAATTAGTGTTTGAATATCCGAAAGAGCGAATTATCCTTTATAGATCTATACGCAGGTTCAGTGAAGCGAAGGCGCGTATACACGTTGGTTCAGTGGATAAAAACAGCGTATACGCAGGTTGTTCCAAACACAAAAGCGTATGCACGCATGTTGCAGGTTATTGAAATAGCGTATATGTTTTGAGTTGTGATCTAGCTGCTTTTGTTTATTGCTACTGTGTTTTGGGTTCAGATTTTGGTGTGTGGTTTCTGGTATTGTGTTTTGGGTACAGTTGTCAGAGAAGTATCTCTTGATTCAGATCTAATTGGTGGAAAGAAGATTGGTTGATTCTTGATGATTGATTGATGTTCATGGATCCAGTCTGAAAATTTATGAAACGTGGTCCCTGGAAGAAAGAGAAGGTTGTAGCCTTCTGTAGGCCAGCACCTACGTACTAGTATCTTGGCTAGTGCAAGAGCTAAAGAGGGTTGTAGCTCCCTTCCAGGAGAAGTTGGAGAACGAGAGAGGGTTGTAGCTCTCTGCAGGTTGGAGCCTGCGTACTGGTAAAGGATTGTACCAGTACATTGTAAAAGAAGTTTCTAATTTAAAAGAAGATTGAGACGAAATGCAGCAGGTGGTTTTCACTCACATTGGGTTTCCACCTTATATCTTGTGCTCTTGTGTGTGATTGTCTTTCTGCTCTGTTTTACTGTAACTGGTTATTTGATTCTGAAACATAGATTAACAATCATCATCAGAAAGATAAAGTAAATTTAAAGTTTGCTTTGTATACGTGGGTTTCCTTCTGTATAGTTGCGTATATACGCGGGTTTAATTAACTGAAGTAGCGTATATCATTTGATTTTGAAAAAGGAATATTTGACTTGATAATACTGATTCACCCCCCCCCCCTCTCAGTATTATTTCCAACAATATATTGGGCTTAGATTCAACCAAGTTCTTAATCTGAAAGACCGATTGAACACTGCAACCTGCGACCACTTACTGTATAATGCAATGTACAAAAAGTTCACTAATTGGAGTGTTCTTCAATGACTTGTGTAATGTATGTGTGGAAGATATAATTGGACATTTCTTCAATGTCTTTGTGTAATGGTAAGTATGTGTGGAATGTATCCATTAAGTTTTCTTCATATTTCACTTTATCTACATTCCCTTCTATAAACTTCCAATGCATCTAATATGTCTAATATGAGATTCAGAAACTTGGTGTGTAACCCGTTGAGTGCTAAACATGTTGGTCAATTGTTACTTATCTTGGGTGATTCATAGGACTGCATAATGTTGGAAGAGCTGAGAACAAAATTTAACCACAAGTCAATACATCATTTAATGTAATTTTTAATGTCATTACTCCATATTTATACTAACATATAATCATGTTCTTTTAATATGCAAGCATATGATGAACACTTAAACATTGAAAGGGATTAATGTAGAATATTCCAATGATATCATAATATCAAAATACTATCGAATTTGGAGCAAATTCCCAAACTCGTTATGTGTTTGAAGAGGTTATCTAAAAACTTTAAATTCAAATGGTTTCCATTGCAAAGTATAGATCCACTTAATACTATTTGTGTGAGAATGGTTCGATGATTAATAAAATTGAGTTTCAATGCACATATGAGGCATATATATCTATTCCCTTAACCATGTGAACATATCAAGGGAAGATCTATTCTCTAGCTATTCAAGTGGGAAGTGACTGCTCTGAAATGGTGCCCTCCGAGTAGCCTGTTATTGAATGAATGTTGGATTTTTTAACATATCCAAGATAGATAGCACCCTAGTGATACTTAGATTGTGATCCGTGAGACTGCATATTTTTGGCAGACATGAGACCAATATTTAGACACAAAACAACACATTCTTTTAAATATTTTACGATCTTTCATTGTCAATATTATATGTTTTCCAATGACATTGTATAAATATCCATGTCCTTTGGCCTTCGAATCATTAATGTTGCACATTATGCCATTAATGTTTTGAATTCTGACAAAAAAGCAGTAACACATGAATCTTTGAAAACTTTCAAAATTTTGCAGATAGGAACTATATTTATCTTGAAAAGCCCGCATTACACACAGGTTTTTTCCCGAAGAGTTATGAAGCCTTTGTCCTTATATTTCACACATTATGTATCAATATTTATAAAAATTTAAGATCCATAATATCCAGCAAAGAAACCATAAAATATTACTACCTTTTTATGATTCAATTTTCTAAACAAAGTCTATCCCTATTGACAAAATTATGTGTATTCCATGCCGAGCTCTCGAACTGGGAATCGGAATACATGAATGTTTTTGTACAAGTTGGTTCTAAATCATTTGTTTGTATTTCCAAACCTTTCTCTTTGGCATGTTGTTTGTCTATCGGGAAAATGACCTGCACAACATAACCAACTGTTGAGACACGTCATAAGTTTTCAATATATGCATGTCAATATTAAACTAGGAACAATTCTCCCAATACAGACATGTAAAGTAATACAAACATTCACCTTTGCAAACATTCAAACACTACATTAACAATGTCAATAACATCTAGTACACACATTTAAGAGAAAAATAAGAGGGAAGATATAGAAACAAACCTGGCAAATCACCAATTGGATAGTTGTCCACCAACGAAGCATGCTCTGGTTGAGGATGATCCATAGGAGCAAACACACTAGTGGTATGTTGCGCCACTGCAAACATTTACACACTACTTCATTAAGAAATGGTTATGTCTATATAAACTAATCTAAACATGTTGATCTCGTCATTTTATGGAACTTACCTAGGTCAATAGGGAATGAATTGTTGGAATGAGGACAGCTCGCTTGTTGAGATGTGAAACCAAATGGTTCATAATTGGATGAAGGGACATTCAAATCAATTTCCAAGCCACCACTTTGTTTTCCTCTTTTGTTTTTCTTTTTAGGGCTAAGGAAACTCTTCTTTCTCTTCAAATATAACTCATAAGCACCCAACCCAAGGGTGAAGTCATAGTTCATAATATGAAGATCATTGGAATCATCCAAGATTTTTGTAAACAAACCTATCAACTGTTTTGTCTTGCTCAAAGTAGAAGGAGGGTTATTCCTCAACAGGTCTATGTAGCCAAACAACTCCTCTCTATTCAACTAAATTTCTTTAACATCTGGATCTACATTATTATCAACCATGATAGTTGTCTCAGCATCTGTATTGAGGTTTGGCTCATCCATAGCTATATTAGGAGGGGCATAGAATGTCTGGGTGTGGTATCATGATCCAATGAAGCATCTAAATTCATTGTAGGGGAATACAACCAACCTACATTTATGGCATTCTTGCAAGCGTTGCCACGAATAAACCATGGACAGTCACAGGTGAAAAAATTTGTGTGATGCCAAGTGATAAGATATCGAATATCAGTTGTACTTTGACTCCACACCCAATAAGGATGAGATATTATCTCATGAGAGCTGCAATAATTATCTGGAATTCTTCTATCTTTTTCTATTGACAATTAAAGTTGCTTCTCTTTCTTGTGGTTGTTCAATTATCCTTCTTTTTTCAAAATTTCCTTGAATCGGTAACACGGTTCAACATTTCTTAGGAGAGTATAAAATAGCCAATCCATCCTGTGATAACATTTCTTTCTACCATCAAATAGAAAGGTAGTCTGGAGATAACAATGGTATGATTCCACTGCATTATTTGTCTCCTGATTTGCATGAGGAAAATCTTGGCAACCTTTTACCCACATCCCTAAATGTACAAACTCAATTAGTAAATATATATTATATTTATGAAACAAAAAAGGTATAAACACAAGAAAGAGTATGTGCACTTACTAAACTTATCACCGGTAAGCCATTTTTTGTGGAAATAGTCCAAAAAATTCACCTCAGTTGCAAATATGGTGAAATATCCATTTATTACAGCGAAGACTTCATTGTTTGAATAATTTTTCATGATATGATATTGCTAGATCAGACTGCATTCTTCCCTAGTGAGCTGAGTGACCATTTTTTAAGGTTGAATTGAGTAAATAGGGGCCAACAATCAAGCTTCAAGGGAATTAGTCCAAATCCATTAAATAAAATACAATGTTAAGGTATATAACAACAAGGATCGAGTTGCTTATGGTGTCATCATCAAGTGCCAAAAATTATCTGCACCAAGAGGACCCTTGCTAGATTAAGTCAACCATCCTCAAGACTAAGGCAAACATTTTTAGATATATATGTGCCAATAAGATCATTTGATTGTTGATTGAGTTTGACATTCATTTCTACAAGGTATTCTCAGAAAAGATCAACTTCCAAGCCTTAAGATAAGTCTAGATACTGGTGTGTCAAGCTGTAACACTCACATTTGTAATCACGGACCTCAGAGGATTTGAATGTTAGATGAATTCCTATTCCAAGAAAGCTATTAATACCTACAATAGTTTTGGATATTTCTTGTAGCAGATTATGACCCAATTATATGCATATGACCACGTGTAATTATCATCTTGGGGTACTTTCTAGGTACTTTCCTATTTCCAAGATTTATAACAAATGAAATGAATAAGTATTTCTAAGTTGAAGTTTTGGAGGAGGAGTTTCCAAATGCCCTATCCTCTATGAAAAAGGGTAGAACCTCTGGTCCTAATGGCCTATCAATAGAGGTCATTTTGGATTTTATGATATTCTCGAGGAGGATATGTTGAAAATGGTTATGAAGTCCCAAAGATTTGATAAAAATTTTGGTACTCATTAACGGTGGTCTTCTAGTCCTCATTAATAATGCTCTAGAAAGTATTCATACATATTGGACTTATATTTCTTGTGTCCCAAAAGGTATTCTATCTAAATTTGCAAGAAGTGTTTCAATTATTTGTGAGTCATCTCCAATTTTTCCTTCCATACATCATTTTTCAACTATAACCTACTGTAGAACTCTTCAACATGTTATAGTCAAACTAGATTGCATACAACAACTCTGGAAAATGATTGATTTAGGTGCTAGAAAATTATTTTCCAATGCTCCTGTAGGAGCTAAAAATTCATTTTCCAACGCCTACAGCAATGCTAGGAAACGGTGATATTAAAGTGTCAGTGCGAAGTTAAAGTCTGCAAGGCCCTTCCACTAGTCTAATTGTACACAAACTATGGATTCCAATCTCCCTCTCTCATGGCCATACTTGTTATTTTGGAATGAACAAATAATTAATTTGATTGGTTGTGCTTTTGTTTTGTGCAGCATTTATTTTTGTGCATACAGTGCCCGTGCTTTATGAAAAATATGAAGACCAGGTTGATGCACTTGCTTGGCTTAAGCTTTTATGTCTCTTACATATTATTTCACTTGGCCTTTATATCAAAAGGAGATAAAGCATGTGCGAATGGTAAGATAAGAAGGGTGCAACAATTAATGTAGGGGGTTTGAGGTACATAGTTGGGATACCCATGTATAAAACTTGAACAAGGTCGTGTACGAGCTTCAATAAGCATTGCATGAAATTAAGATTCACCAAAACTACTATAGATCATAACCTTTACTATATGTTTGATAAATATGACACTGTTTCATACTCAAATCATCAAAACTTATGTGAACGCATTTGGTCATAAAATTAATTGATAGAAATATGTTGTTGTTTTTCTCAATATAGAATTAGGCCTAATAAGAAGGATACTATAACCTAGGTCCCAAATATCTTGGGATCCTATCTTAGATCCCCTTTGGCTTACTCATAGAGCACAAATAAGAATTTGAGAGGTATTCTTAGTAAATTAAAAGGGAAACTAGTATCTTGGTCCTTGGACAAACAAATGCTTATCCCTTGCTAGAAGAATCCTTCTAATAGACATTGTTATCAGATGGAACAGACACATTCCCAAAGGGAGCCACCATCTAGAATAGCATTACTAAAAACAGAATTCTAATCAACAGGTATGTTTTTTGGGACAGGTCATCAACCTCTTATGTGCATCCCAAATCAGGAAAGAGTTAGAATAATAATGTAAGGGATGGATTGGAAATTTGTAACAATCTATTAGATCCTCTCCAGAGTTGACACTCCCACAAGTAATAGAAACTAAATCTGAAATCACCTCTTAGTTTTATTGAGTTGGTTATACAATGGTTAAGATAACTTTGAATTGGTCATTAATGGTTTTATGATCCATAGTTTACGAGCACATGGTATTTACCCATGGTATTACATATGATGAAGCTTATTTAATGATTTCAAATACCTAATTGTAAGATGCTTCAAACTACTGAGTGGTTTTCCGGGTAGAGGAGTAAAGTAAAATATTTCAACAGTAAATAGTGGCTTGATTTTTTGTACATGTTTTCATATATTTATTTATTTGTATTTTTATTTTATGTATTTTTCTTTAGATTTATTCATTTCTAACATACAGTATCAAAGCAGGGCAACCCTAGACTCTCCAAAAAAATTTGTTTGATGCATACATCCTGATTTTCCTAGTAAAGAGGTAAAGGGTTTCCTTTTTCTTTTATGATTGCTCTTCAGTTCTAACATATGATCATAGTTAGGCAGATCTTGACTCTCTAACTAGATTTTTTAATGTTGGGATCCAATGAGAGCCAACAAGGGCATCAGCAGTTAAAAAAAAGTAGTGCCTGGTGTATTTATGAGAAGGGACTATGTTTCTGATTTGATCAGATTTAGTTTGTACCCTGTACAGAGTGTGGGGAGATGAGCTCCAAATTCTAAAAATATTGGAGTTGCATATATGAATCTTCAACTCTGTTGATTAGATAATGAGACCTGGAGATTTAGAGGAGTTTCATATATGAATCTTCAACTCTTAAGAGCAGATAACGAAACCCAAAGATTTATATGGAGTTTTATTCTCAATGGATGGATTTTCTAGAATGTCTGAAAACCAGTGCCAAGAACCCATTCAGATCATATAAAGAAATGATGCCACTGTATTCATTTCCCCAAACAGTAATAAGCCAAGATAAAGTAATGATTGAATATAAAGTAAGAGTATTTAATTGATTTTTTTAGGAAAAATAAATTTCCACACAATTTATCTGAAACTTCGATCAGCTCACCAACCACAGGACAAGGATATTAAAGAAAGATAGTAAGATAAGATGGAATTTTCCTAGCAATAAGTCATTGCTAGCCATAGAAAATGCTCTTGGAAAGATTCCTATTTTGAGTAATCCCTAATGGGCGCGAGATCATGTACCGACAAACATTGTAATGTCTCTAGTCGAGTATCATGGGATGAGTATCGAACAGTAAAAGTAGATCGCTATTCCTCCCTCCCTCACTCAATTTATCTTCTTAATTCTTGGTTTTTCTCTCAACGATCACAAACACGGTCAACTGTGAATCCCTTTCATTTCGATATGCATTGGCCTCTTGTTTTATATTATCCATTTAGTATTTCATTCTTGATGTTCTATGACATGAAGTTTCAATCGAATGTTTTGACAGGATGAGGATATTTTTAAAAGTTTTGAGAAACGATTTACAGATAGATATAATGAGTAAATTTGACTTTCAAATTCATAGGTTTTGGGCAAGATTCATATTTATTTTATTTTCACATATGCGTAGATGTTATTATTTTTGCAAGTTGTTAAAAAGGAAATAGATTCCAGTGAGTTGCAAAGTCTTTTGATACTTACAATGTTGTTGGAGATGAATTGTTGGAGCTAGAGCCTCGCAAATTTCCCGAATTACAAAGTGAGTGGAGCCTGTAGAGCTCAATGCAAGTTTGTCGATCTTTGAATCCCTCCTGTGAAATGGCACAATGGTGAAATGGCACAGGAATGTCGAAGTGAGTGTGAAATGGGGAATGTCAGAGTGAGTGGGCACGCGAAGGAATGGAGATTTGAATTTGATAGATGCAGGGGAAGAGGGATGATGGGATGGGGGATTCGTGGACAGGGGAGGAGGGATGATGGGACAGGGGGTTTGTGGGCTCCGGGGAGGCAGCATTCAGTGGGGCCTCAGATGATGGGAGGAGGAGGAGGGTGGGGTGAGGTCGTTGCGACCCGATCGCCAGCGCCACGGGAGGTGTCACATCAGCTTCATTCCTTCCCTACAATAGCTTGTTCCCTTTTCATTTTCTATTCATCATAGGATATATTCTCGGGAACAGAAAAAGGGTTTACCGAGTGATGATGGAATGCAGACATTTATTTTCTTAAAAAAATACAACATTCACAACATTGTATATTCACATGACAATAATATCTAAACTATCACAAGTATTTTGAAGAGTTTTGAGTTTTGAGTCTTTGTTGGTCTCGTGACGACAATTCAAATAAATGTGTTGTAAACAACCCTTCTTGACTAGTTCGAACGTGGAGATTTTGTTGGGCTTGCGATGACAAGTCCAATGTATGCCCGTTGTAAACCACCCATTAGGGGAGTTTTGAGGTCTAAAATGGGCCTCCTAAGGAAATTATAAAATAATAGTGGAAATAATAAAATAATATTAGATTACATCATCAAATTTTAGAGGGAAAAAAGAAAAAATAATTTTTCAACTCATATTTTTAGCTTATCTCCCTATGGGTTAGCCCAAATTTCGAGCTAAAACACTCGTTGGATGCAGAATTTGATTCCTCATCCAAGAAGTACCCATGTTGCATACTTTCAATGGATCCTGCTACACAAAAAATGAGAAATACATGAAAAACATGATTGCAATAACATTTTTTCATGTATTTCTCATTTTTAATGTAGCATGGTCCATCGAAAGTATGCAACATGGGTACTCCTTGGATGAGGAATTAAATTTTGCATCCAACAAGTATTTCCAATCGAAATTTGAGTAAAACCTTAGGGAGATAAGTTGAAAATACGAGTTGAAAAAATAGTTTTATGATTTTATTATTTTTTAATATTTTTACGTTTTTACTCCAAAAATGGTAAATCATCCCCCATGGTGGACATCATCATCTTGAATCCTATTGTTTCTTATAAAGTTTATTTTGGTTGTACATTTTTCTTAGGAGCCCCATTTTAGACCTCAAAATTCCCCTAATGCATGGATTTTCACCCTCAGACATTCTCTGCAAGGAAGGTGTAGATGCCTTGAAGGAGAGCACTGCGCCTTGGCTCCATGCTTTCCTTTGATGTTTAGAAGAACCAATTTCATAGATATTACGCTCAAGAGATAAGTACTCTTACCATTATTCTTGAAATTAGAGTTTGCATCAAAACCCTTTTATACTTAAAAGAAGAGAAAGTAGTCATTTTCTTGAAGAAAGTTGTATATAAATATCATTTGCACAGCTTATGCACATTAAAAGATAAGTAACCATGCCTTTCAAGGGTATTTCATATAAGGATAAGAAACCATGCTTTCTTGAAAGAAAGTTGCATGGTAAAATATAGAGAAATCTTATTACTTTCTTGAAAGAAAATTGCATGGTAAAAGGCAAATGAATCACATTACTTTAATGAAAGAAAATTTCATGGTAAAAGATAAGTTAGGGATGTTGTTTTTCTTGGAAAGAAAACACACATAGAACCTACACACAAAAATATAAAATAAATCGTGATATTTTTAATGAAAAGTATGTATGTAAACTTTTCTTATTAAAAGAGAGAAAATAAGTCATTTCATTTAAAAAAAAAAAAATGTCACGAAATTATGAGAGAAAATTAGATTATTAATTTCCTTGGAGATATTAACATGATTCTTATAGACTCTTAATAAGAATATGTGCACACTAATAATATCCATTATATTTGAATTCTTGAAATAAGTTTATATGTTAATTCTTTAAAAGGAAATATTAATTGCATGCATCATTGTATTAGATTTCAAAGTGAAATGTCAATATTTTGCATGCATTATTATATGTGTGTTTAATGCACGAAAATGACAACTAATTGGGATAAATTTTCTTTTAAAAAAAGAGAAAAAATAATTAGATTAATTTTCTTGGAAGGGTTTTCATGAATCTGTATGTATATATCACCCATGTTGTATAGTTAAAGACTACAAGGATTTGAGTGCAGAAAGATTGAATAGGATTTTTGTGCATGAATTAATGAAAAATAAATATTGTTTCTTAAATGATGCATATGAAAATTGTTCATACAATAAAAAGAAAGCATCATTGTTTCTTAAAAATATTATGTGCATTGAAGTAAGGGTGATTGTGCATTGTCTGGCTAGATGAATTGTGTAAATTTCTTGATTTAGGTGCATAAAGGTTAAGTTAACTTTGTTATTGTTGTCTGGTTTTTATGCATAAAAGATGGTTATCTATGGTAATTTATTTAAAGGTAAGCATGAGAAACTTGCATGTAGAAAGATAGAGAAATGAAGTTATATTAACTTCTTTTGGAAAGAGAAGTACTTCTTTGTTTACATGAAAATAATAGCTAATGATGGTAGAATTCTAAAGAAGGGAATATGTGTTGTGTACATTAAATATGTGTTATTATGATAAGCTCTTGCATACACAAGAATAGTCATTGTGTTATAGAGATATGTTCTTTGCATGGATAGAAGAATTATTGAGCTATATTTCTTTAGAAAAATTATATGTGATTACTTTTATGTTATCATAACTATTATCTTAGTTTCTTTTGGAATAAGATTTATATGCATGCAAGATTTTTATTAGCGTTCGTTTGTAGATAATATACATTCACGTGTAGGAAACAACAATATGTCATGTTACCCTATGTAGAAAAATATTATTCTAGAAAGTATATGCATTTGCATGCATAGGAACAACATTCATCATGTTAGATTTCTTTACGTATTTGCATGCACCAAAAGTAATAGTTGAAGAGCTAGTTCTTTTGATAAAGATTATGTAATTTGCATGCACGATGTGTTAGTTTCCTTTAAAAGAATCTATGGAAAGTTGTAGTGATTTGTCTTGTAAAAATGTGTGCTTATGCGAGCGGAAGTGCTAGTTAATATGGTATTGTTTATAGACATGCATAGATGGTTATACGCTTATAACTAATGCATATGCAGTGTTGTTAAAGGAAGCATGTTGCAATAGTTTATTTACATTTCATGTATGCCATGAATAGATGTTGAAGAATCACTATTAAAAATTGATGATTGGTTGATTAATAGTTTATGTAATCATGATATCAAAGTTTTTTTATGACTGCAATGTCAGGAAAGGAAGGTGACTTGTGAAAAGGATAAATTATGTTTAATGTTGTGGCAAGTAAGAACTAACGGCCCATGCAGATGAGTGTGAGCTACAGGATGGTCCACTTATGCAACAACCAGGCTACAAAGATATAAAGATTGACGATTTCTGGGGAAATGATATCATGATGATTGTAATAACTATTAGCTAGATATGTTGTATTTAAATGATATTTCCTTGTAATATTTTATGATAATGGTTAAGGGATGGACTCCCTTATAATCCGTTGAGTGAGCGGTGAACACCCTTATGATCCTTTAATAATATAATTAATTTTTTTTTGGTTTTCAACCTAAGAGGTTTCCAGGGTATATCGGTGTTCAATGATGTGATTTCTTATTTTGTCAGATTGATGATGTTGATTCCTTGCATGATGTGATGTTCATAATATCAAGTATGTGATGAATTAATATGGTTAAAGGAATCATGAAATGGATGCAAGTTTACATCAAAACGTTTATGTTAATATGCTACAATAGTTGTTGGTAATAACTATGTAACTTAGTATTTTTTATGATAAAAATCCCATCTAATGTTTAATGAGGAATCTAGAAAAATAATTTGGATAGTTACCAGTGGGTAAATTATGTAAAAAAATCTAACTCCATGCATTTTAATGTGATACTATCAGGGGATGTAACAAGTGGTATTAGAGCTGAAGGTTGCAGCACTGGCACCTTTTGGAATTGTTAAGCAGAAAGGAAATGGAGGTATGCCACTAGTGGGTATCAGCTTAGGTATGAGTCTAACAATCTACATATTGATATATGCAGTAGACTGCTTTTGACTTGAGATGCATGATGCATGTTTATAACTACATTGAAGAGTAATAAGTAATAAAGTTTTCTACAAAATTGTGTTCATGACATTTAAATCTTGTTGAGGATAAAATACACTAAAATCTTTGTTGCACCTATGAATAACCTGAGTACTAACTAGTGAAAGTGAGAATCAACTACCTACCTTTGCAAATATGAAAATATTAACGATACATATAATGAACATGACTAAGGTTACAATGCACTACTAATAAATAATAAATGCATGATTGAAAAGATGGGGAATTTCTTTAAAGAGGATGATAGAGTCTTTTAAAAGGACATTGAAAGAACCCCTCTCAAAGTTAAAAATAAACCATGAGTCTAAGACTTGACTGTAATAGCTAGTTGTTGATTGAGTTTTGGCATGGTTGATTAGTTAATGTTGTAGGACTGACTATTAAAACTTATATGCATGAATTGGATTCTATTTAATCTTATTGCAAATTTGTGGACAAGTGATTATGGTAGTTGCTTCATGTACCAGTCTCTTGGTATCAGTACACTCTGGGAATTGGAAATGTTGGATTTTTACCTTAACTGTTATTTCCATTTACACATTAATGAATATTTTATATACTTTTATGCATGAAACTAAAATGGTTGTGAAAGTGAATACTTATTTATGACTAATGCTGCTTATGGGATTAAGAAGGGGTATCTTAATGGCATCAAGAAAACTGTGAAGGTAAAACGTTGCAATGTGAATTGCAAATGTAAATGAGAAAGTATAATATTATGATATGAATGATTTTGTTTTTGGAAAAATCAAAATGTATACCACTTGTATGTCAGTTATGTTTCATGTAAATCTAAATATTAAGGACCCATGTTGAGGGTCAAGTATAAATGCATGGTGTACATAAATGTTTCTTTTGTTTTAATGATAATGTGCATATGGTTTGTTATATAAATCATTGTGGGAAAGAGTGATAAAAGAGAATTTTTCAAGCCAAACAGTTTTGGACAATTGTGAAAGGCCAGGAGGCCTTGGTTTTATGGAGGCTGCATGCCTGGAGGGGTTGATGGCACTTGCCTGCCTAGATTTCCTCTCCCTAGAGATAGATTATCTCAGTAAGGGAAAAGAGTTGGCCAAGATGGTGGAGAGGGGAAAAATATTGAGACAACTCTGTTGATTTTGGATCTTGTAGGAGGAGGCCCAAAATTTCCTCATAGTCGGGATGTTGTTGGAGGAATGAGTAGGACGATGACAAGAGGAATATTGTATTGTGGTGGCCTAGGTGCAGGCGATATGGACAAATGGTCGAAGCTTGATATAATTTCTTCAATTTCAGGCTGAATTCCTCTTTCTGATTCAAGAGGTATATTAGTCAGCTATAGTCAGCTATAGGCAGCTTCACTAGTTTTCCTCTAATATACTCCAACCTTCATATCGGTGCTTTAAGGTAATAGGCCTGTTTTTCCCTTTCTCGACCTATAATTCCATAGGAATTATAAAGACAGACTATCGTTGCTTTAAAACAAGTGATAATGCGTTTAAAATGCAAAATACACAGTCGCAGGCCTTTGTTTCCAAAGGAATGGAAATACACAATTGGCGCCTTAATACCCCTATATTGTTAATTCAAAATAATTACACTATCAGCGCTTTATTTTTAGAAATGTATTTAACACAAATAACACTATCGACGGTTTATAATTGCCGTCAGCAATTCTGCATGCAATAGAGCAATAACATTCCAATAACCCCGATGCGATAGTACATGGGCTATCGGAAATTGCTATTGGCGACTTCAGTGTTCCCAAGGAAAGGCTCCTCCGCTCCGATCTGGCGATGCAATAACAATCGCAGACCCAATAGCCTTTCCGCTCTCCTTTATAATGTTTCGGTTCCAGCTGTCGGGGTTTCGGACTTCGATGGTTCCAAAGGTCCCTTCCACTCCACTTGTGGTTCTTGCGATGTGATAATGGTTTGAACCCGATATGGGTATGAACTGAATTCAATAATATTTCAAGTCCAGAGCTATGTCCAGACTAAGGTTTTTTTCACGAATTCTCTATGTAAAACAGAGTTTCTACCACGGAGCTCGGTAAAGCAATTAAAGAACCAAGGCTCGCCAATATGAATGAAAAGCACAATATAGAGGCTTCAGCCAAAATATTAATTGGAAATAAGGTTAATTCATGGATATTCAGACTCAGAGGAAAGCCATCAAACAGATTCACGCATACAATTACAACTCAACAGAGAACCATACATCAGATGCACAGAGAGGGTTTTCTTTTCAGATGATAAATGCTTTCGGGCTCTCCCCCTTCAGAGTGTCTCGTTATTTCATTTTATAAATAATAGATAAGCCCTCTCGGTCCTTATCCATACAAAAGCATGCCTTTTACATAGAGTGATTTAAAGCAATTATGCATAAAAACTTATTATTGCTTATCCATAAGCGCTTATTACATAATGCTTTTATTCTTAATTCTATCCCTATCTTAAACTGGAAAAGCATGGAAACTGATGGCTAAAGGACCCCACTCCTTTTCCTATAGATTTTTTTTGGATTTTTTGGAATAAGTTTGAATATTTTCCCTCTAAGTCTCATGCTCCTGCATCAGACTCCTGAGGACAAAATTCTTCATGGGCTCCTGTCCATGAGTTCATCTACAGAACTGCCCAGTTTCTGTAGCATGTCTTTTGTAACCCAAGTAGCTTCAGCGATTGGCTGGTCCCTCCATTTTACCAAATACTGGAATTACTCTTGTCCCCTTATTTTCTTAAACACCTTCTTGTCTAGAATTCTTTCTAGCTACAAATTCTTTGTTGTGGGTAACTATTTTACCCAGTCAATCTCTTGGGTCTCTTGATCTTGTGTTGTATCATCTGCAGTTTCACCTTCGTACTTGTATAAATCTGCAACATTAAAAATTGGTGATATTCCAACATTAGGGGGTAACTCAATCTCATAGGCATTTGCAGAAAATTTCCTCAACACTTTGCATGGTCCAATTTTTTTGAACTTCAATTTGTTATACTCCCTCTTTGGAAACCTCTCTTTTCTGAGATGTGCTAAAACCAGATCTCCAACTTCAAAGTTCACCTCTCTTCTTCTCATGTTTGTTATGGTTTTGTACTTGATGTTGCTATCCTGCAGCTATTGTTTCACTTGTTCATGTATTGCTTGCATTTTTGAAGCAAAATCTTCGCTCTCTGCACTTCTCATCTCTTCTTTTCCCAAGTTTCTTAACTCAGCTACTCTTCTTGGATGCATTACATAAACAATATGGAATGGAATTTCTCTTGTACTCCTGTTAAGTGAGTCATTATATGCATATTCAACTTGTGCCAATACTTGATCCCACTGCTTTGGATGTTCTGCAGTAAAGCTCCTTAAAAGATTGCCCAAACTCCTATTCACAACTTCAGTCTATCCATCAGTTTGTGGATGATAGATAGAGCTGAAACTTAGTTTAGTTCCCAGCTTCTTCCATAATGTCGTCCAAAAATGTCCAACAAATTTGGAATCCCTGTCTAAGACAATACTCTTAGGCAACCCATGCAATCTTACAACCTCCTTAAAAAACAAATTAGCAATGTGAGAAGCATCACTAATCTTACAACATGGAATAAAGTGTGTCATTTTTGAAAATCTATCCACTACAACAAAAATTGAATCATTACTTCTTTGAGTCTTTGGTAAACCCAAAACAAAATCCATACTTACCATATCCCAAGGCCTATCTGGAATTGGTAATGGAATATACAAACCTGTGTTTTGGCTCCTTCCCTTTGCATGTTGATAGACTTTTCAGGTTTTCACATACTTCTCCACTTCATATTTCATTTTTAGCCAAAAATAAAATCTGTTCAACTATTCAAAAGTCTTCTCTGTGCCAAAATGTCCTGCAAGTCCTCCACTATGTTTTTCTTTGATTAAATTCTCCCTCATTGAGCAGTTTGGTATGCACAGCTAATTTTTCTTAAACAATAGTCCATCTTGTAAGAAGTAATCCAACCATTTACTCCTATCCATCAAAACAGGATTTTTACAAGCTTCAAATGCCTCTTTAAAATCTGGATCTATTTCATACAGTTCTTTAAGAAAATCAAAACCCAACATTTGGATTTGACTCTCTTGAAATGATACATTCCTCCTACTTAAGGCATCTGCAACTTTGTTTGGTTGGCCATTTATATGCTTCAAAACAAAATGGAAACCTTGAAGATACTCTACCCATTTAGCATGTTTCTGGCTAAGCTTTGGCTGCTGCATAATATACAGTAGTGCATGGTTATCTAAATAAAGTATGAACTCCTTTGACATTAGATAATGCCTCCATTTCTTCAATGATTGCACAACTGCATAGAACTCCTTATCATAAGAAGAATACTTCTTTTTGGAATCATTTAGCTTTTCACTAAAGTAGGTTATAGGTCTATCTTCCTGGCTTAATACACCTCCAATAGCTTCTCCATTGGCATCACACTTCACTTGGAAAGGCTTATTAAAATCAAGTAAAACCAAAATAGGCTTTTCAATGATTTTCTTCTTTAATAGCTGAAAAACATTTTATGCTCCAGCAGTCCATCTAAATGGTTGTTTGTCCTTCTTTATGGTCTCAATAATGGGTGCATTAATCTTACTAAAATTCTTAATGAATTTTCTATAAAATCTAGCAAGACCATGAAAACTTCTTACCTCAAAAACACTTTTAGGTGAAGGCCATTCCATGATTGCCTTGATCTTCTCTGGATCCATCTTCAGCCCTTCAGCAGAAATAACAAAACCCAAGTACACTAGCTCCTCTTTCATGAATGAACACTTCTTCAAATTCAGCAATAATTTCTCCTACTGCGGCCTTTGTAAGACATAATTCAAATGCCTCATATGCTCCTCCTTAGACCTGTTGTAAACTAATATATCGTCCAGATATACTATTACAAATTTACCAATGAAATCTTTAAAAACTTCATTCATGAGTCTCATAAACGTACTTGGTGCATTTGACAACCCAAAAGGCATTACTCTCCACTCATACAATCCCTCATTTTTCTTAAAAGCAGTTTTCCACTCATCTCCTTCTTTTATCCTTATTTGATGATACCCACTTTTAAGATCTAGTTTTGAAAAATACTTTGCTCCACTCAAGCAATCCATTAAATCTTCAATTCTAGGTAAAGGAAATCTGTACCTGATTGTAATTTTATTGATGGCCCTTGAATCTGTACACATTCTCCAACCTCCATCTTTCTTTGGACTCAACACTGTTGGCACTGCACAAGGACTCCAGCTTTCTCTTATCAGTCCTTTGTCAAGCAATTCTTGCACCTGCTTTCTAACCTCTTCATTTTTTGTAGGAGTCATTCTGTAAGCTGCTTTGTTAGGTAGACTTGCTCCAGGAATCAAATCTATATGATTTCTAATTCTTCTAATGGGTGGCAACTCATTTGGCAAATCATCAACAATAATATCACAATAGTTCTCCAACATTTCTTGAATTCAATGGGTAAATCAGAAATTTTAGTAGAAGTCATTATTACCTTGGGCTTGCAAATTACAGCAAAATTTGCCTCATTCTCTTCAATCTACTTCAAGTATTCCTTTCCTCCTAGTAACAGAGTTTTTGGATCGGTCTTCTTTCCTGGTACATCTTCTTCTTGTTGAGGCAGCAACGTATGATTAACACCATCCTTTCCAAACTTGTAGGTGTTTCTTTTTCCATCATGCATGGCTCCTCTTTCATATTGCTAAGGTCTTCCAAGCAATATGTGACACACATCCATTGGCATCACATCACATACAATTTTATCTTTATACTTGCCCACCTGAAATTCCACTTCACACTGTTCATTCACTAACAGTTGATGTCCCTTTTGTAACCACGACACCTTGAAAGGTGTTGGATGTTTCATTGTCTTTAGCTTCAATTTCTCCACCACTTCTGGATAGACCAAATTATCAGTGCTGCCACTATTAATGATCATTAGACAACATTTCCCTTGAAATTTACATATTGTTCTGAATAAAGTATTTCTTTGTGATGGTTCAACTATCTCCTTTGCTGGCTTGAGAAAAACTTTATTAACTACCAAAGATTCTCCTTTCTCTAGTATATTTTCTTCTTCTATCACTACTGCTATTGCTTCCCCCTCGGCTTGAGCAACAATAGCATTCCTCTGATTCGTTTCTACTTTCTCTGGGCACTCAAAGGCTCTGTGTCCCAGTTTGTTACAGCTGTAACATCTTCTTTCTCTTCCTCTTCCTCTGCCTCCTCTTCCTCTAGAAAAGCTCCCTCTGCCTCTTGCATCACCTCCTGTGGGTGCATGTTGGGTTGAGCTGCTACTAGCTCCATCTTTAGGTGTTGTAGATGTCCCTCTACCACCTTGACTTCCCCTTCCTCGAAAAGTACCTCTCCCTCTGGCAGACTGCTTCCTCATGAGTTTTTCTTTAGCTTTCAGTGCTATCTGATAAGCTTCCTCTACTGTTTTAGGAGACAGTAAACTTATCTCATCTTGAATGTCCATCCTAAGCCCATTAACATATCTAGCTACCTTCTCATTTGTATCCTGGGCTTCTCCGGCTCTTATGCTTACCTTGTAGAATTCCTCTGTGTATTCTTTCACTGTCAAAGATCTCTGTCTAATATTTTGCATCTGTCTGAACAAAGTTTGCTGATAATTACTTGGTAAAAACTTACCTCTTAGCTTTGCTACCATTCTACTCCAATTCTTGATAGGTTGCTTGTCAAGTATCTTTCTTTCTACCTACACACCATCCCACCAAAGCATTGCATGGCCTTTTAACTTGGTGACAGCAAACTTGACTTTCTTCTCATCTTCTGTTTCTTCATAATTGAAGAATTTCTCCATGCCATTAATCCAGTCTATCAATTCTTCAGGATTCAGTCCTCCTTCATATATTCGAACCTTTGCTTTGGCCTAGCTGTGGATCTCAACACTGACTGGAAGAATCTCATCTCAAGGGTAACTGCTACAGCTTCCTCCTCTGCAACTTCAACCTCAGGTTCACTAACATCTCCATCATCTATATTTTTTCCTGTTGTTAATGCATCCTGTTAGTGTCGGTCTTGAGCCCTCCATCCGTGATCAAAAGCTCTTTGCATATGCATATGTAGGTGTCTCATCAGCATCAGTTTTGCATCCCGTTAGGCATGCCATAACACTGATGGAGGAGCTGGTCTTTGTTCCCTTCTTGGCTTTGCTGGAATCAGGTCATATCATTTGAATAAAATTGTGTCACATTTGTGTTATTTTTGTCTTGAAATCCCAAATCTAGGTCTAGGGTTTCGGTCAAAATCACTGCAAGGTCATGAGTCAAAAGTCTAATAGTCCCCAGCAAGCCAGAAGGAGGTATGTAATTATGTTCTATTGATATTTTTCATCAGCTACAGCTCATTTATACCTTGGATTTAAAAACTCTGTTTTTAAACCCAAGGTCATGTGAAATAAGGAAATTTTTCATAAATCTTCAGAATGCCGGCAACAACCCTGGTTTCCTCACCAGAGTCCATCAGATAGTCAACCTGCAAAAAGAAACAAGTTAAAGCACTCAAGAGATCAATTTCAAGCAAAGTGAAACTTAAAAAACAGTGTTAAATTAAATGTCAAAACATACAACATTAGAAAGTGGGTTTGATGATTTAATTTTTCTAATGTGGACCTATAAAGACTAAAAATCCCTCTTC